>JAZGTJ010013212.1:0-15207 GCA_036877575.1 Botia almorhae
AAACACATCTGTACAGAGTTACACAGCACACTTTCACACCATTGCGATTAAGAAATGTCAGTCAGCAATGTGTGTGTTTACATTTTTACAGTTGTAAAAAATTATGTGTGCAAAGTCAGCGTAAACTCTCCCCAAATTGTGGAGTTAAACTTTCATTTTCAAAATGGAAAGTAGATTTAGTTCCCCTGGAAATTCAGCTATTTTCCACCATATTTTCTTGCCCTCCTTCTAGACATGCTGATGTGTCATATTCATTCTCACACAGCTTATGTAGAGCGTTGACTTATTATACACCATCTTCATTAAATGAGGAGGAATAATGAGGTATGTTTGTGTGGGAAAAACAGATTCATGCTTAGAGAGTTTAAACCCCTCATTTTGAGGGGTTCCTAGAAGTTATGTAATGTTGTCTTGTGCTTACAGAGGAAAGCTTGCAAAAGTTTCCACAAAGTTTCCTCACAGAGGTACAGTTCTGGGCACAAGCTAAAATATAGATATTAAAAACTCCTCTACACTGAAATATTCAAATGCCTTTAGCCAGCCAAAAGAACATCCTGCTAAAATGTTTGATATTTTTTTCATGTTTAAGAGGCAGGATCTGAATAATTGATAGCTGCTTTTTAATGACCTGAAGATAATGTTTCATTTCAGCTAAAAAGAGGCCAAATGTAGGAGGTGAGATGGTCAGAAAAACTGACAGGGGTTTTGAGAGGTGAGTATATGTATCAAAACCTCTTTGTAGCTGAAAAACGACACCCCCAACACTATGTATTATCTCCATATCTTACAAGTTGATGAAGCCCAAAAGTAGAAACGTGTGGATTCTTACCCAAGTGCTACAAAAAGACTGTTGGCTCGTCAGATCTGTTTGATGGATAGGAAAATCTGTATGTGGGGTATGTTTTAAAAGTAAATGAATACTCTTATTACCATGTATTTTAGTAGTATAATATTGAGTCTTGCCATAAAGAGCATATAGAGACTATAAAGACTTGCCATAGCATTTGTCCATCTGTTTACCATCTAAATTTACACAAGCTATAACAAACATAAGACCAAAATCACCTAAGTATACGTAGAGATAACCACAAAGAATTGTCCTTTGTTTTGACGCTGCCCTTGGACTGCTTAGTTTTTGTGTCCCTCTATTGCATGTTGAATTATTAAAGTAAAATGGTCTTTTCTAAGTTCATCTGCCAAACCACTGTGGTTTACTGTGTTTCACTGTGCTTTCCAGGCCATCAAGAATGTCTTCCATTCTGTAAATCACCCTGGTGGAGCAACCAAGCTTTAATATTTAGCAGGTTAATAATTTATCACTACAAGATAGCTATGTGATAGCCAGAGATTAGTTTTAGGGGGAGGGAATATATTTAACAAAATTTCAAAGCTCGCATCTTTTGGAAACCATTTGTATTTGCATTGATCGTTTTTACTTGTACGGATTGACAAACATATGGAGATAAATTACGAGCAGAAAAGACTTATTGCCACAGTGAAATTGAAAATGCATAAGAATGTGTTCGGTTCCTACTCCTTAGTTAGCAAGCAGTGTTTATAAGTCATTCAGGTTACTCACTCAAAATTAATTTCAATGCAATAAGAACAAAACAACTAAATCTGTCTAAATTCTGGATTTGTAAAAGTCAGGCTATTTTAAGAGACAATGTATACACTAATAGTAATATTGTACCTGCTTAAAAGTGTAGGTAATTGATGAATGTTTTTGGTGGGTTACAATGTTTTGTGGTTCACAGTTCTAGTATTCCTGTTAAAATAGTCTGTCACCTGAAAATATCATTGAAACACTGATGGGCGAGAGGAGGTGGAGATGAGTGGTGTTGTTCAGCAGTGATTAGATTAGCTGTGAGTGTGAGAGTGAAAGCTGAAAGCCAATGCTGCCGGTTCAGGGGAAAGACAAATAATTGAAAGCAGCTGTTAGACTGTGTTTCTAATGCTTAGACCGGACAGAGTCAGCACGGCCGGTCACCCAAGAGAGACAGGGAGAGAGACAAACAAGACAGTCAGTCAGAGAGATCCAAAGCTAAGCAACCTAACAACGTCTGACATGGGCCGTACAGAGAGCTGCATGCCAACTGAAATTTCCTCTTCATCTTCAAATATGTCAGCAAAACAAATTCAGAGGGAAACATAGAATCGCAAGGATACGAGCAAGGAATGAGTGTGGGAAGGAGGGGAGAGGGAAATGAAGAACAAGGAACAGATAAAGCGCAGAAGCCGGTTCATGAATGTACATCTGCTCTTGTCATGTTTATCCTCTAGAAGCAATGTCAGGGACTGACAAGCCTCTTAGAATCCAGTGTCTGTAAAAGCTTTAGTCTGTCAGTGGTGCACACACACGCATGCACAAAAACACAGATGCAGAGAAAGAGAAAAGGCAAGCGAACATCATAACTGGGCATATATCTAGAAACGTAGTGCACATGATGTTATAAAGTATCAATTCACCATATAAAACTATAGTGTACAATCTCGGTATGGCAAAATTATTGGGCGTGTTTGCACCACTAACTGATTTGCATGATTTATTAGGTAAATGTTTTTTGTGAATTTTCTCTAAATAATTGCTTGCAAAGGACAATATTGCACACACACACACATGCAAAGACACCAAGGCCAAACCAAGACCAGGAACACAAGAGCCAGATCTTCCAACCTCCAAGCCAGAACAGACGGACTGGTGAAGGAAAAGAGCAAAAGAAAAACAGAGAGAAAGAACCATCACGAATGCCTATCCAAGTTTTTTGAAATACATGACTGACATGAAAAACACATTCTCTTTTAACCTCTTGCTTTCTTTCATAGCCCCACCTCTTGCTTTCCATATTTCCATCTTTCTTTAGAGGCACGCTATGGCTATGTGTCTCTGCTTGTGTGTGTGTGTGTGTGTGTGTATGTGTGGTTAGTGAAGAGTGTGTGTGGTTTTAAAGCAGCAGAATGTGATGAGGCAGCTCTTTGTTTGAAGTGGTGATGGAGATGAAGGAGTGTGTGTGCGTGTGTGTGTGTGTGTTTGGGGGTGTGGCAAGTTCTGTGTTGAATAAGAAAGACTTGAGGTTCCTTCAGCTGGCCTCTGGACAAAATTCAATCTGCCTGTACAAAGAACTAAGAGACAGAACCTAGCCAAAGACGTGTGTCCTAAAATAAGAGGCAGTGCACATGTCACTTGCACATTTCTGCATAGACAAAACAAGACTAAATGTTTTTAAATGGGAAACATGTTGGAATCACAACAACAATCAATCAGGTTACCCAAACACTCCACTTGTCTATCATTGGTCAGAGAAACAAATAACCCACCGTGCTATTGGGTGAGCCAATGTTGCTGTGTTGATCTGGTTGGGAAGCAATGTTTTGATAGTGCCACAGAACAGTATTTACACATCATGGGGAATCAAATTACAATCTAGGTATAGTTATCTCTGAATACTACGCGGAGATAGGAGAAAGTATTTTAACATAACACAATTGCACACTTCAGCTTTAACTTACACAAGCTATTCATAAGTCTTATAGGCTCAGACTGTGAGATCTGAGAGCTGGCAGCTGTCTGATGGGGGGGCAGACTTTGGCGAGTCAGTCTGAAGGTCAGTAACACACAAGGGAAAGGAGAAAGAATGGCTTGGCATGATGAAACCATAGAACAACTTGCTGCAGCAGCAAAAGAGAGAGGACCATTGGAAAACAAAGAACGATCATGTTGCTGCATCTTTAACAAACACCCTCGCTGGAAGTTTGTGTGCTTGGATGCACAATCTGTGCGCTGGTGAGCGAGAGAGGGCTGTTAACACTCTGAGATCTGCAGGCTATCAACAACTCTGCATAGCCCCTGGGGAGCCCCTCTGAAAATGTAGTGCTTTGGGAAATGCATTCGCGCAATTTATTTGGGCTCAATAAAGCCGGTGAGGAATTTGCCCGGCGTACTTCACACATTTGCTTTCCATTTCTTCCTCAGCAAAGCCGGGAAAATGAAAACGTCAAATAAATATCCATAAAACTGGAACGCAAGCCCTTTTGGTGATTTGTTGAATCTGGTGAATCTGCGATACCCAAAAGATTGAGACGAAGCGGGAAAGATGGAGGAAAAGAGAGAGGGGACCTTACTAGATATTTATACCCTACTGACTTACACTAGAGGAATCACATTAGACATGGCTGACATAATTTCATTGGCTCTCCAGCCGGATCATCCCCCCCACACTATTTCTTACAACCCTAAGCTGAGGCACTAGGTTAATGATGTGTCATTAGCATCATCAAGATAAATTTACTTGAGAATCAAAACCGCACAAAATGTTAAGACTTGTTTTCATAAGTTATGTCTTTCTTGTTTTAAACATGAATGTAATAAAACATATAACACATAAACTTTTAAGTCTTTCTTGGAACAAGAAAAATCAGATTCAGAAGGCTTTTAGGCACTTTCTGTCACCGCTCTATAGGTTAAAGGAAGCAGGAACTTGAGAGCATGCTACAGTAATTAACAGCAGTTGAGTAAGCGCTGTTTTGCAATTTTGACAACTGAGATGACGCGTTGCTGCTTTTTTGCTTTACTACATTACTACATTTACATTACTACAGCTGAGTTTTTGACATGTGTCAGTTTCAGTGGTTGAGTCTGGTGGAAACTCTAGAAAGGTTAACGTTGCTTAAAGCACCTTTAACGCTTAGCATACTCTCAGTATAGCCTGTTTGCTCTCACACATTATCTTCACATAAACACTGGTGACTCTTTTTGTCCCAGATGGCTTGCCCTCCAGTCCTGGAAGACACAGAAGCAGACAGCTGGTTGGGTTGGTGAGGATGAGCAAGTGCGTGTCCATATGTGTGTGTTCCCTCAGCCCTTTAAACAAGTTTTTCTCCCTAATTATCTGCCTGTTGGATTACTGTAAAGAAAGCAGTAATCCAACAGGACCCTTGCCTCGGGCAAGGGTCACACTCTCTTTCTGTATCTGTCTTTCTCTATCCCTATTTTTTATTGCCTTTTCATTTTGCACACTTTCTCTCCCTTTCTTTCTCTCTCCCTGTTGTTAATGAACCACAATGACTTTACAGATACCATGCATCCAGACCCCCAGTTTGAATGCAACAGCACTGCCTCATGCATATGTATGATCTGAATAATTATGTATATCTTAATCCAAGAAGTGTGTGGGATGATTAAACATGCCTAGAGTCTTTGAACATAGGCAGTTCCTCAACAGAGCAAAACAAACAAACAGAATTTTATCACCCGCTCAGGAGAAAAGAAAGAAGCAAAATGAGCAAGTGAGGATTTGAATGCCACATATTTTGATGTGTTTTGTGGGTCCTTGCAAACAATATGTTATAATAATAATAAGTCACCAGCTCTTTGAAATATCTGAATCCATAAATAATGAATGATAAATTGAGGTTTAAATTATGTGACCACAGGCTAACATCCCAGCATCCCTTTCACTCATGCTTTGCCTGCAGTGGACAAGGAAAGAAAAAGGAGACACTTGCTTCTAATTGCATCAGCATTACTTGTATTAAAGAAATTAAAAAATTGAACAAAGGCTTTAAGCAAGTGGAGAATGTGTGTAATCACTTACTTCCAGTTGATAAACATTAAGAGTGTTTTTGGTCTTGTTTCTTGGGACAAAAGGGGCTAAAGCAGAGTATAAGTGGCAACAAATAAAGCTTAAAGTGAGTTTTGGCTTTAATTTTTTGACATTGGTCCTGTGGCAAACATTATGGTTTGTTTTGCTGGTTTTTCTTTTCCCTTCAATAATCAAGCCCTAGTGTCCAATAAAGGGATGCAACAAAAGCATAAGCAGCATCTTTGTCCTCTTTTGAACTAAATATGTCTAAATATTTTTGAAACAAGATAAAATCATCCGAGAAGCAAAACTTGTTTTTAGCATAAACTGTAATGAAGTTTTGCATTTATAGCTCGCAGACAATCAAACCTGTAGCTCACTTTCTGAGGGTTTTCTCTCTTGTGTGCACTCTTGTGTGTAATCTTTGCCTTGCATATTATGCAGAATTGTGTGTGTTGAGATGAAAGTAAACTTGCGTTAACCCCAAGTGTGTATAAAAGCTTAAATAATGTTATTCCTGGCTTTCAGAAGCAGGTATATATGTTTTCTGAGGTGTAAGCTCACCACACACGTCAGCATTGGGTTTTAGGGTCAGTTTTGAAGCTGAATTTGTTGTGCTTGGCCAACTGAGTGTGTGTGACCCAGTGTGTACAGAACATGTGAAGTATGCCTGGTGTGGGTCAGTCCTAGTTTGTGTTGTCTTTGGCTGGCTAGGTTGGTTGGACGTTTGCCTAGCACGACACACTAATCAATCTGCCTGAGTTAAGGATCTCAAGAATCTAGTATTTACTTTCCTTTTATTTTAGGCTAAACTATTATTAGATGTATTTATATTATGTGTCATTCAACGTTCAGCTGTATTGATGTCGTGGGCATGGCTGATGTTTTAGTATATGTTGATAATGCATATAGTCAAGTAAATTTGTAAATCAGTCTGGTGAGTGTTATTATGCTGTAGGGAAACCTCTCACTGATTTACTGTCTTCTGTCTCCTTGCGGGCAAACCGAATACACTGGGAGTTGACAATGACTAGCTGTTGTCCTTGTGTTAAAAGACATTTCCTGAGGGGTTCATGAACTTTTGCATGGCTTATAAATCTGCCATATGCAATTTACTGTATGTTTTAGGCATTTTGTGTAATATATAGACCGGCTGGTTGTCATACCTTTTGCTCACGTAATTCTATGTTTTTTCTTTTACTTTTTATATTTTTAATTGAGAGGTTTTTGAACTATAGGTTTTTAAAACCAACATACAAAATTACAGATAGAGAAAACCGCCAGAGATAAAGCTCAGCTTTCCCTGGTCTTCCCACACACTATTAATACACTATATAAAAGGTGATATATGATATCACGGTAATGTTACATGAAAAAGACACTTAAGATATGTATGCAAAAATGTTGCATATATTTGCATTGATAATGAATATGTACTGTCTCCTATATAAAGAATTACTCCAAACTATAATGAACATACAGAAAGTCAAGAACAGGGTTTGGTCTTAATAAAAGTGTGTCGAGGTTAGTCATTTCCTTGACGGAGGAAAGGACAGAGGGGCCTCATTGAAATGCTAATGTATGCGTAGGGCTAAAGGGTTGATTGGACTGTGTAACATTGCTTGCGTTGAGGAGCCTCAGAGTGCAGGGTCAGACACGGCGTGGTGTAACCCGACTGAGACCTGCCCTACATTTTCTGTTTTGCTTTTGTTTTGTTCAGTATAGCACAAGCTTCAGTTTAAACGTAGCGTCTTTATCGGCCCATATCTACACCAAGATACAACAGCTCATTTGAATAAAAACAAGACAATGAACTAAACAAAGATGCTGTTTCCCTCCTGGCCACAAGATGCTTATCTTTCCATGAGACTCCATGATGAGCTGGTTATAATGTGTATTATCACATCAGTACCAGAGGAACACTTTATTGTTCAAAGGTTGTTGTTTTATACTGTAGTTTAGTACACATAATGAAGTTCAAGTTTGGCTCCCATGTTGCTCCTAAAATTCCTTAAGAAATAACACAGAATAAAATAAAGCGACTGTTGTTACTGAGCAAGCGTATAGAGCGAGTGTATAACGTGAATGTGGATTGCATAGCTCAGATAATTTGGTTTTAAAGGAACAGGATGAGATTTTTTTTATTCATTTTAAAAATTAATCTCTGAGTGTAGAGTTGGGATATATCACCACATGGGATATTGTTGAGATCTCTTCTGAGACTGAGACTAAATTAGAAATATTTGAGATTAGGGTCTTTTTCTAAAAAAAATCAGAAGACTCTATTTACTCTCTGTTTTATCTACTCTAGATGTAGCTATCTATATGAAACAATTAAAAATATCTCATTTAAGATTTTAGGATAAAAGACTGCAAAACTCCAGTCTCAAATAGTCAAATACCGAAGGCCAGATATGTGGTTTTCCTTCATGATAATGGAAATGTTAATGGTGATCATGATGGTGGGATGGTGATTAGTGAGAAACTCCAGATGAATATTTCAATTTGTTTCTCATAAACATATACATCCACTTCAACCCACGCCACATACCGTCGCACATGAATGCTTCCTAGAGCTCTAAGTGGCCTGCTTTTCTGAGAACTGCCACACAAGCGGAGAAAAACAGGGGCTGAAATGAAAGAAAGAGAGTTAAAAATGAAAAGAAGGAATGACACGCTGTTTTTTGCTCTTGCAGCTCCGCTCAAAGCAGCTTTGCCACCCTCTCTTCTGTTTCTTGACAACTCTGTCACACTCAACCTCACACGCTTGACACTCACACACACACATATACAAACACAAGCAAGCGTGCTCACTCGAGTGCCTGTACTCATGAATACACAGCGAGATGGGTGCAAAGAGCAAGGGCTATAAATGACCAGGCAATACCGTCCTGTTTTCATGACATGAATTTAATGCACTGGGCAAACACTTGACTGAAACTGTGATTATTTTATAACAGTGCTGTGAGGAACCTCTCAGAACATCATGATATAGTCGTGATGTTGACCATTAATATATTCCACCTTTGTCCAGCCAAACGTACCATTATATATCATATAGAATATTTTCTCGGATGCCCAATTACATTTTTTACTCTCCAAAGTTCTTCATTACAAACTGGCAACGGTGAAACGCAGTTTAATTTATTACATTTGGATTTAAGGCTTTTAGCTGATGCTTTTATGCAGAGTGACTTACAAAAAGCGTTTCATTTCGCTACGGGTTTGTCATATGGATTTATTGAAGTTTCCAGAACACAGCTTCTTATCATATCAAAGCAAAGTTCAATCATTCTAAATTAAAATTCTGTCTGTATTAACTCACCCAATTATGTACATATACATTTTTCATAAAATTGTTCATTATTTTTGGAAAGTTTTTTCCATAAAAAAAAACTTTTTTCATATCTATGTTCCATATTTATATTACATATAATTTATTTATTTTTTCAATTTGTTTCTATAGCACTTTTCCAGTTTGTATTGCAGCACGGCAGCTGTACAGAAATTAAAAGAAAGAAAAAAGAAAATATTTTAATGACACTTTTTTCACAAAATATTCCCTACTGAGTAAACTAGGCAACTGGTGAATGAAGCAAAAATTACCTACTGTCATTTTGACAAATTCATTCGTCTTAATAACAATCTCTGCATGACTTCATACAAGTAGCTGTACCCAAACCCAACGTCAATAGTTGTTCCAGTAAGCAAACTGTATACTGTATGTTTAATCATATTACAACTGCTTAATTCACATACTTCACTATAGCAAACTTCACTTTCTCTCCTCCATACATTGTGTAACATTGTGTTTTATCTATGTGTGTGTTTACATGAAGGAGGGGTTCAGCCTTCCCTGAACCTTCTTTGTCCACATCTCTCTCCCCCACTGAATGTCAATGCACAACAAAAGCAGTTTGTCCTCATTGTCATTCGCCTGGACAGTGCAGCAGACAAAAGCCTGATCAGTTTCAAAATCTTCACAAAGACAAAGCAAAGCTTAATTACACACAAATGTGCTCACATTGTGTTGGTGTGTGTGTCCGAGTTTCCCATTTTGTTCTTGAATAAAAGGAAAAAACAAGAGGAAAGACAAACAGAAAGAAAACAGGTTGCAGTGCATGAACCGTCTGTTGGCAGACTGAAGTTACAGACGAAACAAAGAGAGCATAAAGCAGCTTTGTTGGGATAATATCCACAAATAGCCACAAAACAGTCACAATAACAGCAGCTTGTTGTTAACTAGGAAGGTCTACTCAGGGAAAGGCTAGAGGTAAATTAAGAATTGTGCATTTATTTTAAATAAATCAAAAGAATCAAAAGGGAACAAAATTTAGAACATTGAGGCAGACATTAAATACACAGTATAATGATATTTGCTTCCATTTAGAGTGGAAGTTAGTGTTTATTAAAGTAACAGTTCACATAAAAATTAAAATTCTGTCAGCATTTTTTAATCCTCATTTATTTTGTTTCAGTCCTGCATGACGTTTTTTCTTTTGGACACAAAAATGGGAAAAGGTTAAATAAAGGGAATATGGGCTGTTCCCATCAATAGGTGAATTTCTAAAGCTTTTATGGCACAGCATAATCCAAGGGGGTTGGCATGACAACATGAGGCTAAGTAAATGATTTGGGGGGAAAAATAAATTTCTTCACCCATTTTTGGGGGAACTGTTCATTTAAGGTCATGTTGTGTTTCTTTTGTATAAATCATTGTGAATTTAGACTGAGCCAGGTAGACAAGGTAAAAGTGCAAAGAGAGAGAGTCAGAGAGAGAAAGTGGGACAGCATTAAACCAGTTGAAAGAGGTATTATATGCTTGAGGGAGATGTAAAAGCCGAGTGGAATTGTTGTTTTTGTCACTGTCACTAAAAGTGAGAGACCATCCATAATTCAAAATAGTCACTGTATTCCAGGCAAACAACAACCACAAGAGAGAGAGAGAGACAGAGAGGGATGAAAGGCTAGGCTAAGTCAACATGCAGGCTGATCTTTGTGTGTTTCCAAACTTTGCATTTGTTGATCATTGAACCTATCATATAGCTATTTTCCTGTTATTAAATAAATACATACTAATTTTAAGGTGAGAAAATGTAACATTCAATGGTGAACAATATTGGCTGGGCAAGTGAAAATCTTAACTAATAGCCTGATTAGGACAGCAGAAACAAACATCCTTACTGTTGAGCACTAATATATGTTTGCTAAGTGTGTCTAAGTGCAAGTCTGAATGATGCCTGCATAGAGGAATTTTGCTCACAATGTCCACTCATCTGTTTTCTATTTCCTTTGGCTTGTATAGCTCACATTAAATGATCTCCCAATGCGTTTCCATAGTTAAAGCAAACCTAATGCCTCAGCACTAGATAGAAAAACTCATTTTTGAAGGCCATATCCAATGTAATGCTAGTGTCATGCTAAGTCCCATGTTTAGACTGCTTGGCCTATATCAGAGGGGCCTAAAGGGTAAAGAGTGAAATCGATGTGTTACTAAGATTAAATCATTTGGTAGATGCTTTTGTCTATGACAACAGTGCCGTCCATGTACACATTCCCTCAGTATGTGTACTCCCTGTAAGTTTAACCTATGATTTATGTCATACAATTATAGTTCAAGAAAAAGCTGTTTTATTTGCTCTAAGGCTCCTGATCTCATTCGATATAGTGTGATACAGTTTTGAGCCTGACTGTCCGACCACATCCACATGATCTTGTGTGAAGATACACACACAATCAACAGGGCTAATTGGATAGTTCAGGCCCTAAATTCTGATTGGATGAGCCATGTTGAAGTCATTATAAAATAAAATGCCAACTTACTATATTGCATTTGATAAAAATATAAACATTTTACTTTGTTTTTATTAACATCTGTTTTTTTTATTATAGCGCTGTTACTTCTGTTTTTATAAATCCAATAGGTCACTCAAGTTTACTGCATACAGTGATTTTACCCTCACATTGGTTTATTTATACTCTGCTACTGGCTGAATAGTGCCGCTTTGGAGGACAAACATTAAAGTGCTGCTATTTTTCTGTTTGATCGTGATCATGTGTCTCTCTCACTCTCACTGTTCTTGGGGGAATGCGCGTGAGCACAACGATCAGTTGAAAGATCGCTCGGAGGAAGAACTCTTTTATTATTATCGAAACGATCACAAAGGTTGCTTGAAAGTGGCCATCTTTACTACAGGACCCCTCTCTCTTTTACCTTGAGTGCTGCCGTACAGGGTTAAAAGATAAACTGAAGGCTTTATAATTGATCACATGGGCGCCCACAGGTCTATTGTTTATTCTCTCTGTGGATCTGAGAAAGAGGCTCTGAGAGAGGTCAGATTTCAAAATGTATGTGGTCCCATCAAAACAACATTACTCCAAAGAAAAAGGGGTGGATGGGAGAGGAGTTACACAAACACTCTCAGCCTGAGGCCTTGTCCATTTTCAATGTTTCTGCTGAAGGACTGTGTTTTACCATCCATTACAATCCAAACCTCCAGACATACAGTCTGGCCATCAGACCTCATTGTTTTAGAGATCTCCATGCGTGCGGATCCGTGTGTGTTTTTATATTATCGGCATCTCTCGGCGTGGCTGTAAACCTGGAGCATATTTCCTGTACTGTTGAATAATGCAAAGCCTCGGTGTCTCCAGGCTATTGTAATGCTCATCTTATGCTGGTAGACTCTGAGCAGGCCGTTCCTGCCTGCTTAAACCACACTGATGCCATCTCACCTCTCAGTGCATTCTTCTGTTTGTCTGCAATGAGCTGACAAAGACCTCCAAACTCATTGTTTTTCCATCCATCCATAATTGGGTCACAGTTGGGAAAATGAAGACACTGGGTAAAAAGAAAGTGAAAAGAAATATTTTGTCATGTAACAAAATATCAAAAGTGGTACTTATTTTAGAGAAACACCTTTTGAAGAAAGCCAGCAAAAAAGTTAGTTTGTTTTTTTACAACTAGAACTAACTGGAACAATAGATCCGGCACAAAATGACCCCGCAAAAGCACAGTTGCTTAAAAATAATTTTAAAAATGCCTCATAATTTAAAAAAAACTGAGGGAAAGTCTAGCATCATTATTTATTTGCATTTGACATGCAAATTGACATTTTGTGGGCCTTTTGTGTGTATCCGTGTGTGTGTGTCCCAATTTGCTTGGTTTATATGCATCAAAACAGTCATAAGCCCTCCTCTGTATAAGCATGCTAAACATTGATTAATTAGAAAGTAAAAAGGCAAAACGTTTCTATGAGGGTGTGTGTATGTGTATGTGTAAGTTCCCAAGCCCTGCATAATTTAAGAACAAATGTTGTAACACCTAAGAGACACATATTACCCACACCTGTACTAAAATGCCCATCCCACTCTCTATTGCTACTGGGAGCAGACACACACAGTCACACTCCTTTTAAAAGCTCTTTGTGGACGTGCTTAGTTTCTGGCCCAGGGCCCTGACAGACACAGATACATGTATAGCATCTTTTATTTTAATGCTCAAGAAGAATGCAAGAGAGGGAAAGTGAGAGTGTGTCATGCAATTTTCAATTACACTCCTTTGATGTTTCTTCTGATCGGCAGATTTCTGATGTTCTGCTTCTAATGTTCCACATCACTGGAACCTGCTCTCGTTATCTTCAGCTCATCTCATTCGTCCTACACTCATACTGGCTGTGTGTGTGTGTGTGTGTGTGTGTGTGCTTAAGTCTTCACAGTGCATTAAGAAAAGTAGCATATCCGGCCTTTGATTAAACATGCTTAAAAATGACTGATCTGATACAGCGAGAGCTTCATGTCAAATGGCACAGTGGAAAGCCCCAGTTATGAAGCTCCGTCTACACCAACCCTGCTATAAAGACCAGCATGCTGGTCTATGCTGGCTTAGTGCCGGTCTAGCTGGTAGATCAGGGTAGTGCTGTTCACCAGCATGAATTAGCTGGTGAAGCTGTCTGACCAACACAATAGCATCCAAAACACCACAGGTTCTCAAACCAGGGACCAGTCTGGCACGAGATGCTCTGAGGACTAGCGATGTAGATCTTTTCAGTAGGGAAACATCATCAAACAAATAATCATATGCACAGGCATCTTTACATGATTAATGATGAAAGTTGAGTGTAAGTGGGAGAGACTCCCCTGTCTCGCAACATTCCCGTAAAGATATGAATAAAACTCTGTCTTGATTTGATTTGAGAGGCAATCATTTTTAGAGGGGAGCAATCGTCTGATGCAAGTACAAGTGTGAGAGTATTAAAGCCGTGTCATGATGAGTTTTACCGCCAACTTAAAACAGGTCAAATCAATGCTAACGGTGTTCAGGCAATATTTTAGTGCACTAACGGATGACGGAGATGTAGAGCTCTCCTTATGTCTGTGATTTATTATCCAGTCAGATTTATTTAATCAATTAAAGACCCATTAGACAGCTCAGTGAGAGGAAAAAACGAGTACCGACAGGTGTATGTGTGTGTATGCTAGCGCTAGAGCGTCTTAGCGTGTTAATACGAGGTTAGTACGAGGATATATTAGGCATCTCTAAAAGCCTTTTAGTGGTATGCCGATTGATTTTCAGTGAGGTCGATGTGGTTAGCGAAGATCAAGGAGGCTCATATTAAAGTTTGCAACATTTTGATTTTCACACCTCGTCCTCGCTGTCTCACTGGAGGCTGCCTGAATGCTGAGCACCAAAGTATCTTCTGGTAATGATGCCTCACTGTAGCCTAAAATATTACAGCAGATGTTGCCAATAGATGAAACACAAATACATTACTTTAATCTACTTACTCCGCTAGAAGTTTCGGGAACTTTAAATAAGTTCTGTGATATGCTTTTATTGTGTGGATCAATGTACAGAAACATACACAATGAACGAACAGTTCCACAACACCACAGACAGACAGACAGCTCGAATCATTATCATCACCTCATCAATATGTCACATGATTAATCAGTCCCTTAATTATACACATAAATAATAACATCTTGTCATCATAAATCTAAATTGTAATCTAAATCATTGTTTACTCTATGGCTTTCCATGCACGAGCTTTTGTAACATTCACATCCAGATGACAGACATCATAATTCCTTCTGAATTAGTGCATGAAAGGTAGACATCCTGTACGATACTTTAATAATGATAATTCAAACATCGTTTAGAAATGTAATCCTGCCCGACCAGTGCTTTAGTTGGAGAACAGAAACAGAAAGAACTAATGCAAATAGATAGATGAAAAAAAAATTGTCAAAATAAAGAAATCACCAAATCACAACAAGCAGCTTCTCTGTGCGCACAGCTCTTCCTCCCAGCATGCACCACACAGAGAGAGAGAGAGAGAGAGAGAGAGTAGAAAATTGGGAGATGTGAGGATAATTAGCTGTCTGTTTGTGAGTGGTGATCTTCGTATCCACTGAAGTTTCAGTCACAGCCACATAAACAATGGCACATGAATAAAACATGGCCGACAATCACTCTCAGCACAGTGAAAACACTGCACTGGGTTCAGTAAATATTTCATCTTTATGTCTCTGTGTGCCTTTGAGGGCTGCTCTCTGCTCATTACTGCGTTTTGTTAAACATTAATAGGGCCAACTCTTTGGAAGCTCCTTTAACCTGCCCCTC
>JAZGTJ010013213.1:0-15204 GCA_036877575.1 Botia almorhae
GTGTGTGTGTGTGTGTGTGTGTGTGTGTGTGTGATAGCTGCTACTGTGGGTGGAAACTGATTGAGCTCATTGTAACTCAGAGCAGGTGTGTTCATCTTTCTATCATCACACAAATAAATATTTATCATCCAGATTCATTTCTCCAGCAATTTCATCTGAATGAGATGGAACAGAACTATTGATAAGAAATATCTCAATGACTGTGTTTGATATGTATTCCAATTACAGTGTCTGTATTCCATGAAGAGGGAGATAGAGAGTGTGAGTGTGTGTGTGTGTGAGTGTGTTTGAGGGAGTGAGAGAGAGGATTATTTTTGGTTAGCTCAACCTGAAAGAATTTAAATACCTATATTAAATGATATAATTAATAATCTTTTCCAGTTATTTCCTTTTCCATTAATCCAAGGAAGCAACTGTTTGTATAAATACTCGGATGCCTCTCCTGCCTGGAATATTGAACAGTAACTGAACCGAGGCAGTCTGGCTTTATAACGTACTAACAGACTGAAATCCAGCCCTGATGCATTATTCAACATAACACTCTCTCCTTTTATTTAAAGGAAAGAAATATCCATGATTCGAGGCAATTTATGTCTAGGCCTTTCTAAAATCAGAGATGCACTCTATTGCAGCAAAAGGATTTAAGAGGTCAAGCTAGAGTTTAGAATCGAGAGCACCAGAGGAACAAAGAACTCTGATTATTGATCATAATCCCGGAATTCGTATGCTGGGTTTTCTCTGTTTTATTCATTTAATTGTGTTTTTCTTTCTTGTCTAGAAGTTCGTGGCCTGAATTTGAATGTTTTTCTCAGTGAAAAATATCACAGAATAAATCTAGTCAGTCTAGCCGTATTGCCAACAAAAAGGAAGAGAGGGGGATGAAAAGAGAGGTGGAGGAACAAACAGGGGAGAGAGAATTCATGGTGGATAAGAGGTGGTTTAAAAAAGGGAATTAGAGTTAAGACATAAAGCAGGACTGGTCACCCAGAGTTGCCATGGCGTTTTAAAGAGGGCACTCAGGGTATTTTTTTTTCACACTCTGCTTGAATAAGATGAAAAGATCATTTTTCCACAATAGACAATGGAGGAAAATAGCTGTTTTTCTTTGTTGTGCGCATGTGCATGACTCCCAATATGTGTGTGATAAATGTGTTTGTGTGTGTACAGCTGTTGCTACACATTAAAATGCTCTCACAAATATAGTAAGCATTTTGATAATTCAGTTTTAGATGGTCCTCACTTATAAATTGGACAAATCTTGTGTTACTTTAAAATCCAGTATCAACAGGTTGCCCAACAAATCTACATCTAATGAAGGAATTAATAGACACTGTGCAGATTGTATTTGTACAGTATATGTGGAGTACTTTGTCAATGTGAGAAAAAACAATTGAATTACTGTTATGTTGATGTTATATAAAATTGTTGTATTGTTATATAAATGTTTTGTGTGTGTGTGCATGTGTGTGTGCGTGTGTATCTTGTAACGAAACATTCAGACATGGAAAGACAGAAGATTACCATCAGATTATAAAAAGTAATGCAAGTCACATGTAAGCCTATGTGAGAAAAGAATGATTTTATTCTGTGTGAGAGTATCTCAGTATGAACATGCATAATGACTCACACAGTTCTCAGGGTAAAATCAGACATAAGATAATCCACCCCCACCTTAAACCCCCCGCAACAAAGAAAGCACAATTACCATTTGTTATAACATTTGTTATAACTGATTTGCAGGACACACCTATTGTGTTATATTATTTGTTACAATACTGTATTTTTCTTTGTGTTTGGATTGAACAGAAATATCTGTGATATCATAAAGCTTGGAGTAATAAATCGGGAAGGTATATTATTTTTAATAATTCATATAAAATGTGTGTGTATATATTAGGATCTTGGCAGATTTCTACTGTACTTTATGGTACTGTGTGGTGGTGTTATCCATTCCTCCCCCATTTTTGACTTGCAGCTGAGGAAGTTTTTTCATGGGCACACCATTTATCCTATTTCTGTCATGCAGATGTGGAAGTGATGGGGGTGAGGGTGTATAACACAGGGAACTGTCTGGAAAGAGTTACCTGCTAAGTCAAAATTTATTTTTAACAAGAGGGGAAGGCAGCAGATAGATGCAGGCGGAGTCCAGTGACTACCACAGATGTGCAATAGACTGGAGTGCAAGACAGAGAGCTGTTTGTGTGGGGGTGACCTGTACCACCCAAGAGAATTAATGTTGTCAGTTGGGATGAATGCCTGTATCGCCATGCCAGGATGTTCCACTTCCAATATTTGGAAAACAGACAGAATGAGATACTAAAAACATGTTTTGCCTGACTCGCTGTATAATGCCTATTAAAACAGAATTCTGTCTGAAATGTAGCTACATATGTAATTGTTTTAAAACACTTGATTACTCTTCACACTTCTACGTAACTTAAACTCATGTACCCACAGTCACGGTGCCTTAGGAAACAAGATGATGTTACACCAGAAAGTTTTATCAAAATTGGCAAGAAGTTAAAAAAATGAACAAAGATGCGGGTTTGTCTGTCAGATCTTAATTAATATACAGACAGCTGCTTGAATGCTTCTGTATTATTACGGTAATTCCACATGAAAACGTAATATACAAATCACACATGCCCAATGAGAGTGGCTATGGCTCCAAGTGTATACAAAATACACATGTATATTGGATTTTAACTGATTTAAATGATTTTCTGTAACAAAAAAACATTGTTTTTTTGAGAAAAATCATTTGCAGTTATTGTTTCCTTTATATTTCCACCACTTTTTACTCAAAGCAAAGCAGAATGTAACTGATTTATGCAAAGAGGACATACACAATATTACCTTGGACAAAATGAGGTCTTTCAGAAAATAGCACTTCTAGAAAATTCACTTTTTTTTCAGTTTTTCCTTTGTGCCAGCTATACTGAAAATCTATCTAGGTAGGCACCTTGCGGTGATTTAAGACACTTGCATTTCGTTTCTAGGAAGACACAAAAAGACAGAATTCAGGCTTTTTCAGGCACCAAAATAATTACATTGGGTTATTAAAGGGAAAAATGAGATGGGAATGAATGTGAGAGAAATGGCCCTTTGGCATAACAAAAGCGTGAACAGATGTTCAAACAGTCCTGTGGCTTGTGTGTCTGCATGTGTGTAGATGTGTGTGTGTGGGTGTGTGTGTTTTTGCACGAGGAGTTTGGAGTGTTAAAAGCAAACCTTATGTGTTCAGAGATTAGAGACGTTACAGTATAGCACACCATGAACCATCTGAACAAAACTATCACAAGATTTGCAGCAGAGAGAAAGTTTAAAAGAGCACAAAGGATGAGCGAACAGAGAGATAATCCAGGTATTCTGAATTCCTCAGACACATGCAGGGATAAAACAAGGATAGTCAAATACAACAAAAGAACAGAGAGAAGAGAAAGAAGAACAGGATGAATGAGGGGTGTAAGGAGAAAGAACAGTGTATTTCCTGGAACACCAAAAGAATGTAATCAGAGAATTCATGATGTCCTTTTTAGCCCCACACTGATTTTCAGTGATTTTCAGTCAACAACTTCTGCTTCTGAGCCAGTGAATGAATTGTGATTGGCTCTTTCAAATTGTTATTGTGACAACCCAGCAGAGAAGCCATTACAGAAAAGCAGTAAAAATGAGGTCTGATCAGGCCTGCCTTGTTTATCACCATGTATTGCAGGAGTAGAGATTTACTCAAACTTTTCTTGCTTTCACCTTTAACAGTGTTTCACCTTCAGTATTATGCCATATAACATACAGTGATTGTCCAAAAGTACGGTGTATGATTATATTAATATGGTTTCATTACAAATTACATTGTGACAATCGTTCAATTTTTCTAAAATGCTGAAACGTTTTAACTCCAGGCCAATTATGTTTATGGATTCATTTTCTCATTGTATTAATTCATACAAATATATATGAACATATAATAGGCCTGCTGATGATGCTAGCTAAATGTGGGTTTCACATGAATGTATTTGTTGTAATCTGTGTAATCCGTTTAATAATTCATGAATGATATTCAGACAGTTCCGGGAGGTTTGTGTTTGGCTACCACCTACAGAGTAAAAGAAGGTCTGCTGTCTTGACCTTATTTGTAGCAGCACCAATATATTGTCTTTAAGCTTTAAGATGTGTGTCCATGTGTGTGTGTGTGGGTAAAGGTTTAAATGCGAGGTTTACACGGACACAAATGTGTATGACGTGCAAGTCTCTGTGTCCTCAAACTAAATCACTAAAATATACTAAATGGTGAATTTTTGTACTTTTATTATTTTTTGTTTGCGAGTGTTAGGTTTATGGGAATGGTTAGGGAACAGAATATACAGCTTTCATAGTATAAAATGATTACTATGTCTGTGGAGAGTCCTCATAAACCACATATGACTGTGTGTGTATGCGTGCTCATGCGCATTTGTTCATGTTCAGGCAAAGGCAATCAAGGAAATGTCAAGTGTGTCACTTTGTATCGTTTTGCATCAAGTCTGTCTGCTCAGTGAAGTGTGTAGCTCATCTTGAGGGTCCACACACACACACAGACCACACGTTCAGTTTCCGCACACACAAAAGTGTCTGATGCTCTGATGATGATTAGATACGGAGGGCATTTGAGATTTTTAAATGGATTTGCTCATACGCATAAGCATCTCTTAAACTTTCCACCAATGACACAGTAAGACATGCTCTCCACATCACACACAAACTGACTTTTAAACAGATGAAGCTGTAAACTGTCTGTTGCGTAAGACTCTTATCATCATTCAACTGTGACAATCACAAGAGACCTATAACACCTGCTAGATACACCTGCTGATACAGCTTCAGTTAATAGAGAAACCAGTTAGTAGACATCATATCATTTTGTTACTAAATATAAATAGAAGGGATTTATTTAAATCAGGAAAAACAGTTTTTATGTGTATGCCCATGTCTGCACGAGTCATGACGCCTAATATTTGCAACACATGCAATGCTTTGCTTAAGGAGCAGAGTAGTTTCCATTGACTTCACTGGATTCACTGGTGTCCAGTATCAACTGTTTCAGGTAAGCCAACAGCAAGTAAAACATGTCTCTTCATGTCTGTTTGGGTTGAGATTAGCCATAATAGGTTACAAAGTGAACCAGACTTCAAGATGATAGTCAAACCCTGGCTTTGCGAAACTAGGCAGCATGCCATACCACCAACTGAGCCCTGTGTTTTTTTTAGTGGGCATTATCAACATACGATGCAACACATGTTGTTTAGAATTTAGCAATGCATAAAGTAAAAAATGATAAATCAAAGAGGGTGATAAACACATGTAACATGCCTCAGTGTAACACCTGTGATTCAGCCATATTCAGCAGTTAAGGAACACTGTGTGACTGTTATCACACAGTGACTGTTATCTACAGCGTTTATGTCCATTAAACAGAGTTTCAGCTCTGTGTGTTGCTCCTCTAACTACATCTCTATAGCTGTAATGTGCCTCTTTATTGAGGAATACCAGAACTGAAGGACTGTACTGAATGTTCTAATGTTGTCTGGAAATGACACACAAGAACATTGTTTAAATCCTACAGAGGCTGATTTACAGCCATTTTGGAAAAGTTCATTTTGGAAAAGTATTAAGTCTGTCTTCTGCACTCAGAGTGGATCCGCTGAGGACATCTGCCGACTAACTAAATATATGAACAAATCTGTCCTCCTTGACTGCAAAGTCTCATTAGAGAAGTACAGTATGTTCTCTCTTAGATCGGTTTTACGCACTATTAAGAACTCTGTAATGGTTTTTAGTTACTATTAGTGAAGGCTGTTTGTAATAAAATCTCTTGATGTGATCAGAGTGACTCACAATTATCACTGGCCATTTTTTTCCTCTGTTACATGGGCCCAGTAAGTACACAATATAATTGAAAGCATTGCTATATGATTTTAGAATGCTTTAGAGATACAATATATTCATGTTGTTGCATGAAGAACATGGCAAGAGGTAAATCCAGGAAAATGTCCTCCTTGTTTAGATCACACTATTACCTCAGATGAGATGTGCAGAATGGCTTTTGTTTTGAGTGACAGGATGCTATGAGGAATGAACGTGTCCATTCACCTTAACTAATGACTCACACACGGAGGTCGGCTGCACTGAGAGTATGGCACATATACCAAAAGACACACAAGCACATTCACGTGGATGCACGCTTATATGTCCAGACACATACAGGACATACAGAGATCTAACAAGGCACACTTCATAGAACAATCTTTTCTGTCTGCGTGAATGCAAATAAGAACAGACATTTACTTGAGATGGGGAGGGGGTGGCGTTAGTGTGTGGAACAGCTTACATTTCTACTTAAAGTATTCTACTTAATAATAAAGACAACCACATACAATTCTCTGTGAATGTTGTGTCGTGATGTTCACTTGAAAAAAAAATCATTATGATTATTATTGTTGTAGGTAAATGTAACCAGAATTTCCTCTGTATTCTAAGATTGGAACACTTTCGGTTGAAACTGGATTCTGATTACAAATCACAGGTATAAATGGGCTTAATCATAACCCCTAGGAAACATTCAGGTAATCAGGCCCAAGAGTTTCAGTCCACTGCTGGACATTTCTGTCTAACTGTCAGAAATAATCATATACCTTCATTAGACCTTTCAAATACTTTCAATGTTCTGCCCTCCTTCCAGACGGAGTTCTACTGAAACTTTAATGTCAGAGGTATTTTTACACCAGCAGTCTGTCAGAGTTATTAGTCTCCCCAACTTTTAGACGTTGTGAGAGATGATCTGGAGAAAACTGTCATTTCCCAAACTCTGATGTGGAAAGATAAGACTATTAACATGAAGTAGCCTGGAACATTGGCTACACTCATTGTCTGAATGGGAACAAATCCCTTTCAAAAAATCTCTTTAAAAAAAACTGTTTTAACAGCAAACAACTAACCAACTTTATTAATTAACATTTGTCATAGTAAGTACATAGCCACCTCTCACTCACTTACTCATGTTCTCCTAGTTATTCCAGTTTTCTGCCCATTACAGATTTTTCTGGGTTTTTTTGTATTTCATTCTCTCCCTCTAGATCTCTGTGTTCCTGCAATATGTGATGAAACCCTGAAAGCTCTGTCCATGGAGCCCTTTTTTCCTACTTTAGTTTTTACCTTTGAACCCTTCTCAATGTCTTCTCAGATTTTTATCTTTCAGTTTTTTACATGAGCAGAACTGAGCAGAACTGCCAAATGCCGCACTGCATAATATAATAGAGCCCTGTCCGTGGTGCTGAAACCCATTTTTCTATCTCTCTTTCTTTCTCTTTCTTTCCATTCTTTTTTATCTCTTTCTTTCTTTCTCTCTCACTTTCTTTTTCAATTCTATTTGTTCAGTATGTTGTTCAGCGCTCTTACAGAATTGTCAGTTGTTTCTTCCTGTCTGACCTGATGAATCCTTTAATTACTTACTGTGTCAACCAATCAGCACACTTTCAATCACCAGCCTACCCCACAGTGATTATCCTTTCAACCAATCACAGCCAAAGGTTTTAATGGATTGTTGTGAGGCAAAATGGGCATTTAATGTGTTTCTTACCGTGGATAATAATTAAGGCATCAAAGGTTCACCCCACGCGACAGCCAGTAAGGTGACAGAACTGTTGTTTGAATGTGAGTGATTGTATCTTGACAGAATTTAATGACTGAATTTATAGAACTGATGGAAATATTTTTCATGTCATGTTTATCAATGTATCATTCAATTATTCAAGTCAAGTTATTCATCACAGACATTCTCTTTGCCAGTGGCAAAATTCAGGTCATTAAACATTTCTGTGAATGTATACATTTTTAATTACAGTAGCAGATTCTACAGATATAATTAATGAACAAGCTGTTTAGATTTTGAAACGATTTATCTTATTCTAGAATTCTCTTTGAGACCAAGAGATCCACTCAACTACCCTCTGAACCTCTGAAGATAACATTGTTTGTGCCACATTATTACCAAATAACGCATCTATTTAAAATTGAGAATAATAATCAATAATATTTGTCGTGATAAATAGTATTTATTTTAACTAGTGATAACAGAGGGTTCTGTAATACACAACTAGAGATGAGAAGTAGGCATGCAGATATTGTAATGTATTGTATGTATTTGTGACATTTCTAAGTGTGTGAATGAGACACACTGGGTGACCAGAGTCACCAGTAAACAGCTAAAGAATTAAAATCGCAGTACTTTCAGTTGGAATTTGAGCTTTCTGATGGAGACAAATAACAAAACAACTAACTAAATTCAGTCTCTCATGCTTTCTAATAGTTACCTGCCTCCAAGTTTTAGACAAGATTCAGTCAATCACCTTTTTCTGCAGTCAGCAAACTTTATTCTCGAAATTTCTCCTCTTCACAAGTCTTCATTTAGTAGCTAAAACAATATGAGCTTTCTGTCCTAATCTGGGAGTAGTTGTCTGTGCTTATACTGGCCATTGTCAATAAACACTAAAAACTGGTCTCAGATTAGGAAAAAGTTCCAAATGCACTTCCAGGTTAGCGATCTGCGTTCATCCTTCGTAATTTGGCAGGCAGGTTGTCCTCTGGTCGTCCTCCATGGGAGGACATAGGCGTGTGTGGAGGAGCGTGGGGGTGAGTGGCTGCTGGGGTTGGAGGCAGACTCCTCAGGTGGAGGTCACCAGTGGACATTGCCATAGGCTGAAACCCCACCTTGAGGGCTTTGAGGTGGAAACATGCCTCTCCATCCCCCGGCCCGGGGCTGGAGCCAAGGCGCTGCAGTTTAAGAGGAAGATCCCCTGTACTTGAAGCTTTTTCTGACTGCTGTGAGCTGAGACGTAACACCTTCCTCTGCAGATCTTCCCGACCAGAGGAACTCATTTTCTGGAGTTTAGTGGGTAACTTGCAGGAAGCGCTGCCACTCAATGGCCCCGTCCCTACCTCACCTGCTTCCAGGCAGTCCATGGAAAACACATGCTCGCGGTTCGGGGTGGTCATGGGAGAGGGTAGTGAAGATTTTTCTTCATATTCTTTTACGCTGTAGGGCGGCGTGGGCACCTCAAAGGTGCTGTGGAACTGAGAGTAATCCACCCGGAAGAAGCCCTCCTCCAGGGACATGACAGGCAGGAACCGATGGCCCCACAACACCTCATCTTCTGTATATGATGTACGAGCCTGACACGTCATCCCTACAAGAGACGGTATATATTAAACAAACATTACAATGCAATACAAAATCAATTGATTTGCAGTCAAACTGTCAGGTCAGACTGGATGTGACTGACCATGAGAATGATTCACAGTGTGCCATTCCTTCAGTTTCTGGAGAATCTGATTTACAGATACTCAGTATATAATGTGTGTGAGAAGGCCATGCAAGGCTTTAGAACTCCTGCAGCCATAATTCAACAAGGGGGCCATTTTGTGTATATTAAACGGTATTTAGTGGCTTGTTCTTTACTGAGGGAACCAATCGGCTCCTTAGTAAAATTAAATACAATCAATAGACCAATCACAAAATGCACAGTCCACTTATAAAGCATGTTTGTTTTTGTTACATCATCTACTAATCTTTCTCTAGGGACAAACCAATCAATAAAATAAGAAAGATTATATATATATATATATATATATATGTACTAGTGTTAAAGCATATGCTTATATCAACGTTTTTAAAAAAAGCCTATTAAGTAAATAAATCATTAATTTTGCATAGCCTACAAATGATACAAATTAGTATTACCTAAAATAAAAATATAAATCACATATGAATGATACAAATGTCAATAAATAACTCGCTATAAGGGTGTTTTCGCTGCTACATTATCTCATGTAATTGAAGCACTTCATGTGACAGTGATCACACTGACAGTACTGTATTGTGCTGCTGGAGATAGCACAGTGAGCAGAAGCAGCGGGGTGGCCTGCCTTCATCCAAAGACTTAAAGTGCAGATCAATACTAGAAGAGAATCTGTGAATGTATCAATAGCTATACTGCAGTTCCGCTGAAAGCAGCTTTGTAAGCTCTTGTTTAAAGCATGTGTGCTGGATAATTTCACAGTCTTGATTGTAGAATGTGCTGTCGGCATACATAATTAGTGTCTGTCTGTGATCTCCTTTATGTGGCTCTGTTTAATCAGAATCAATACCCTGTAATGGATCAGCCGCGGTATTGATTCTGATTAAACAGAGCCACATACGTCTCGATTTCACACATAGATTTACTTCATATTTCAATTCAGTGAGCTGTATAACTGCAGTTATATTAATTATCACTATAATTCTGTAAGTACCTGTAACTGCAGGTGTGTACCTGTAGGGCTTTGCAGGCATGCTGTATAATATGTCCTTAAAGCAATATAGGTCCATGTATTTTACAGCATCTTGTGTAAAATGATTAACCTGACATTTCTGTGTCCAGGGTTTCAGTGGATCAATAAGCACTTATGAGTACATGACAGAACTCAGGTCCTAGCCAGCAGGGAGGTCGACTGTTTTAAACCACTGCGCTCGTGTTTGCCTGACAAAAAATGCATGTATTGCTGAATGAATAAATAAATTCTCATTTTCTGCAGAAAATGGGAAATATTTGTTATTTTTGAATAACAAATTTTTGAATTAATAAATAATTGAACTGATATGCCTGAAAAGTGTGTGTTTGTGCCTATCTTAAATAATGAGCATTGCTGGCACAGAGATTCTACAATACTTTACCTTTCCTCATCTCAGATTGAATCAAGACCAAATTGAAAGGCCCCCTAGTGTTTTATGAGTATTGCCATTTTATTAAAGGTAATTTAAAAGAAAACAACCAACAACTCATGAAGTGTAAAATTAAATAACTTGTTTTCCTCATGAAAGAAAAGACAGTGGGAGAGAAGTAATAAAAATAACAAATATTTCCCATTTTCTGCAGAAAATGAGACTGGTGCTTGTCTCTTGCTGCCACAATACTGCTGTTTTGCAGGTGGTTGCCAGGGGGATTCTATGGGATTTATAAGGTGGGGTTTCACTGCATTATGATGCCGTTTCTGTGCTGCTCTGTGTGGTTGTTAGGTGGTTGCTTACTGGCCCAAATCAAAAGTGAATATCACAAAGCATATGTAAGAAAGAGAGCAGAGACAGGAAAAGAGATCAAATTATATTTCTGTTTGTGCATGTAGGGAATGAATCTCATTTCAGCAAACATGAAAAAGAAATTCTGTCTTTTTCTCGTCCTCTACATCCTCAAAAGAAAATCCCACCCTGCCTTCAACACAGATACTTTCTTACATTTTGCTCTTATAAAAACAGCAGGAATGACTCAAACTCAGAGTTTTGAAGCTCATGCACCAGACTGACAAGGCACTTATTATGTGCAGGGCACAGTTAAAAGCACATGCCTGATAATTTAATTATAAATCCACTCTGTTACAAACCTCTGCTAACCTGACTGTACCTATTACATTCATTCAGCTTTGAGGAAAGTAATTACAGTTCATGAAATAAATTAAGAATGAAAAGGGAAATGTTTAGTCTGATTTGACTGATTATTTAATTATACAATTCAATTCACATTTATTTGTAAAGCACTTTTTACAATACACATCATACAATACAATACATATGTTTCAAAGCTGATTTACAGCAGTGCAACAGAATGTACACTGCCAGATAACTGTTATTTGTAATGATTTAAGAATTGCATGTTGGATCTAATGTTGGTTAGATCAGAAATAAATATAAATTCTGTCTGTTGTGGTAACCTCCTAAAAGGTTCTTTGTTGGGCTATATGGTTCCATAAAGAACAGCCACAGAACCTTTCAGTTGCACAAAAGATTCTTTGTAGGTGAAAACATTTTTAGAGATTATAAAAAGTTAAGAAAGAAATGATTCTTTTAAGAACCTTTGAAATGTTCGTTGGGAAACAAAAATGTTTCTTTATTACATTGCTGCAAAGGTTGGGGGAAGAAACATTCACGTTCCAGAGCGCATTCCCATTGGCCAAAAATTGTATTATGCCTGTAAGTGCAAGATGAGTTATCAATTTTTTTCTGTGCATTTTAAAGACCACGCCTCTGTATTTCAAGCAAAACATATAATATCGCCAACTTTTAGACAAACACTAACAGATTATCTCAAAACAGAAAAACATGGACTAAAAGGTTTTTAAGCAAAAATGAAGGACGCAACCCACCCGTGGTTTCCACAATGCCCTCCAAGATGACGACGATCTCAAACTGCTCATTCATAAGTGAGCGCTGGGACAAGTCGAAGAAAGGGCTCTTGGGATTGATCTCATGACAGATGGTGAGAGGAGAGACCAGGAAGAGCTGATCAGCACCTGTTCCAAACCCCACATCCAGTTCACACTGATCCAATGGCAAGAACTCGCCCTCTGGGGTCTGACGAGACTGGAGAGAAACACTGAAATCATCAGTACCATTACAATCACTCAGCACCATTATCATCATCAATTTCACATCGGAATAATCAAAACTTCAATTTTGCTTCCAATATTCCAGAAAAATTACAGCACAAAGAATCAATTTGATAAACAGAACATCAAGGCCAGACAAAGTGGCAATGAAAGCGGAAAGAAAAATGTCTACATCTATTTACATTTTTATAAATTGCTGTATAAATTGTATCATAAATCCAAAAAAGACAGAATATATTGCACAACGTGAGTTGTTTGTTGTGTGAGGAGAATATCCCTCTGCAGTATAGTGTAGAGAGAGTTAATGCAGCTGGCAAGGAGTGAATGGGATTCTGACACGCCTGAGTGCTCAGAACAGTGAAATAAAACAGACAGAAAGTACAGAAGAGAAAGAGGGTGGCATGAGATAAGAAAATGCCTACAAAACATCACGTCCTTTCAACTGTAATTTAAGAAGAGTCTGTTCAGAGAGCAAAAGAAATTTAAGACCTGGTGATTTACAGCGAGATGTCAAACTAAAGATGAGAAAAACACACTAATCCAAGGATAGCATTGTTCTACAGAGCTCGGGCTAGTGTGGAGTGTGTGTGTAAAGTCGGGAAGGGGCAGCACATAAAAAATACTCTCTGTAATAGCGTTATTCTGGAGAAATGGTGAAAGAAAAATTCTCCCACATTCAGAATTGTGTCCGTATCGTCCATTCCAGTGCAGGAGAATCAATACAGCTGCTCAGACTAAGAGCATCCCTAAGGGGCCCTGCAGCTATAGACCAGCCTCATGAGATATAAACCAAAAACCTTCTGTAAATAGTTTCATTACTTAAAACACTGGAGTTTCATTACTTAAAACACTAATGCTTAGTAGAGCATTAAATCTAGGGATAGAACTGACCATATTATATATGGGAACTGCACACAATTGGGGAAACATGAGACTCTAAGAAGTCCATTAAGATCTGATTCAATTAATGTACTTAAATGTACTTTACTTACTGTACTGTAAGTAAATGGACAGTGCGGTGAATATTCATGAAATAATTATGTAATAATAATAATAATAATGCTAAAGTTGCTAGGTGAGTTTGAAGTTACAGGGAACTCTCTCAGTTGTGCATCTTGTGCACCCAAGCAGATAAATTTAATAGTCCTCATACAGACACAGTATGACATTTCATCTCTCTCTGTCACCCTATTATTCCTTCCATCTCACTCTTGTTTCTTTCTTTCTCTCTTTGTCTTTTACTGTCTCCTACAAACACATTCCAAAAACAATCCACCATAGGACATCACATACAGGGAAATTGCACTGGTCACAAAGATCTGTCTGAATTGCACGGTTCGAATAGCAGTATAGCAGGTGTGGGTTTTTTTCATGACTCGCTGGCCCTGGATTGGTCGGATGCATTGAACTGCCAATTACCTTGATTAAGGCTTTAATGTGTAATTGATCTAGCAACTGGTATGTGTGGCTGATCCATTGACGGAACATATTGATTATAGCATGAAGAATGAACACATCAACAATTAGCAAAACTGCACTTTCATGTTAACTGACATTTAGCTGTTCGGCCCTGATTTTGCTTGTGTTGTTGTACTAGAAGTAAAATGGTCATGAAAAACCTTGTTTAACCTCTTTCAACACATAAACAAACATTTCCACACATATGCTCACTTTCAAACATTTCCGACTTAGGAGACAAAAACTATAAACGCTTTTAAATCACAGTATGCCACCTACACATACACACGGATACACAACCTTCACCCACACTAAGGTTCTGGAGCAGAGCTACATCTCCTCAAACTTGCTTCAACCCACAAGAAGCACTTCCACAGTAAAGTCTCATCACACCAGCTGTCTATATACAGTACAGTACAGTATTCCCCTCACACACACACACACACACACACACACATATCCTCACCAAAATCTACATGCCTACTACTTCAATTTTAGCAGTGTTCCATCCCTCACTGTACATCAATCTAATCTTGCCTGGCTATATTTCAGTACTTTACTCTCTTTGTTATTTTTCTAGAAGGTGAAGGTGGACATTGGGTTGGAGCCCTGAGCTCACCTCAAAACGTATTCTGAAAAGAGGCGCTGGGTTACAGTAATAGTGATTTTCACAATAACAAAGAGAACCACACACATGTAAACTGTCGTAACGTTGGAGAAAGCTTTCGACTATAGAGAAAGCAAACCACATCACCTTCCTGTCAGACCTGCCAAACATACCTTTGATTCCTGCTCTGATGTTTGGCTGCCTACAGGCTCACACATTCATAAAACTACAGCTTGGAGAGAGCCTGTGAACTTGTATCCTTAATACACAACCCATGATACACAAATGCCCATTGTCTTAGTGGTCAATGATGTGGGTTTATTGGGAAGTTTATGTGGTTTTTGGTGGTGTGAATAGGATTACATTGCTTTCTGTCAGGCATTTTGTGTTGAAGCGCAAGCGTTCTGTTGCTCTCTTCTGCTTTATTAATCCACTCTAGGCAATGGTGAGTTTTTTCAGTCCTGTCTCTTCGTCTTAGGCTTTAAAAAGACAGATTACTGAGTTCAAGGAGATGAGCACATCTTACACGTCATTTTCCTGCACAGGAAAAGGCAGCTAAACACAGACATTAATACAAAATCATATACATACAGTGCCTACATACACTGTATAGACTACAAGCACTGTATAGTGGTCAGTGCTGATTATCTTAAAATGCTTAAGGAATTTACTTCATTTGAGTAAGA
>JAZGTJ010013214.1:0-15204 GCA_036877575.1 Botia almorhae
AAGGGTTGGGGTTAGGCAGTTAGTTGGGATGGTTAAGGTTAGAGTAAGGGGCTAGAGATTCTACTGTGTCAATGAATGTCCTCACAAAGATAGCTGTACAAACATGTGTGTGTGTGTGTGTGTGTGTGCATGTGAACCAAAGTTTCCTGTGAGGATTATGTTTGGTTAGGGGATAGAATATACAGTTATGTCTAGGGGGATGTCGTCATAGCCACGTATGCCAACATGTTTGTGTGTGTGTGTGCAGAGGACGACGCACAGTGAGGAAGACTCTCCTGGAGGAAGTCCAGGAACTTGAGGCACGAGCGGTGGATCCCGGAGCGGCCGTCCTCAGAGACGCCAGTGGCCGCAGGTGCGTAAACATCTCATGCAAATGCGTAATTCCTTTATCTTACATTTCATTGTTTTTGTATTGATCAATATGTAGCGCTTATCATTTGTTTACACCTGCATGTTTGAGAATGAGGCAGTATCTGTGTTCATTTTGATTCTCTAACCCCTACCCGAACACCCACAGGCCCAAAGCTGAGGATTCATAGGCTGGCTGTAGAGTCAGAGGCAGGCATGCACACAGGTAGAATCAGCCTGCCTGAATGTGACCCTCTTAGGGATGTGGAGTGATACGTGTCCCCCTGCCTTCTTCCCTGGATCCTTCATTCATTCATTCATTCATCATCTCTTTTGACACTCTCTGTTTCTTTTTCTACTACCATGTTTTCCAATGTCAGGCGGCCATGAGATGGTCAGGTTTGTGTAGCTATGAGCACTGGGTGTGTGTAGATTCCAGTTCAGATTTCCCCATGCATGTGTTTGTTTTCATACTGTGTTTGTGGATTTGAGGCTGACTGCATGGAGTGATTATGTGGATTTAGCTCTAATCGTTTTAGCCCAGAGATATAGCAGAAAATCACGCCGCATATTAAGTTTGGTGTAAGGCCTAATGTATAAGGCCCTAAGTAGGAACTTGGCAGATGCGTGTGTAGTCGCATGCAGTTTTTGTAATACCTTGGAGCGTTTTGTGGTCTTTATGCCACTAATTTATGACTGGGGAGTCGACAGAATGGACTTCTAATCAGAGGGATATTGGCTGTAAGCCTTGTTTGGGTTTCCCCCCTTGTTTCCCCGGAGTCGAGCACTTAACCTCATTTGTTTTAGTAAATATACAGCTGTAAAAATGGGTGTCCTGTAAAAAAACCCTGGGCTGAATGATGAAGCATCAGTTTGGTGGAGTTTGTTATGTGGCGAGGACCCAGGGACCCAGCTAAAAGGGAATGTTCTCAGAATGTTGGCTAATGTTCTGTAAAAGTTCTTCACAATTTTCATAAACGTTTGTGCAGTAACATTAGGAAAATGTTTTACCATTATATATCCTATAAAAAAAGGTTACCTTAAAGTTGTCAGTGGAATGTTTTAAAAACTACACAGAATTTAAATAATATTTGAATAACGTTCGTATAACTGTTTTAACAATGATGTTAATACAATGTCAAAACATTGGATCATTTCTAGAACTTTTCTAGAACATTTCTGAACATTTCTAGAACTTAAAAAATATCAGTTGTAACGTTTTGCTACTAACAGAAACATTAAGGAAACGTTCGTACAACCTAAAATTGTTAGCTGGGAAGACTTAATCCAACCCTGCTGGACAGACGCGATGTATTTTCCTTTTGTCTAAGCCAAGTCTGGAACGCTAGTTGTTGCCAGTTTGATGAATCAAAACAACTGTCCCTCGCCACAGATTATATTCCGAGTTTGTCCGCGGCTCCAGAGAAAAACTCGTCAGGAAAAAAACGAGCTCTGATAACCAGAGAGTCTGTGCATCATTCCACTCTTTTATTTCTTTATTTATACATTCATCATCCGCCTCTTTTAACCGGTCATCCGTTTTGCAGACATAGTTTTCGTTGGCTGACGTTCTGCCGTATCTCATACACGTATTTTTTTTACACACACAGTCAAATGAATTCCACATCCTTCCCGGCGATAACAGGGCCGACGGTGCCGTTCATGGGCAGTACGGGGTTGAGCTGTTACTTTGAGAACTCTGGCTGTCCTCCATCAGGACTGTTTTTTGAATCACTGTCTGTTTTATGGATGGGGGGGGGGTCACTTTTATCTGATTTACAGAGAAACATCATAGGCCCTGATTGTCAAACACGGCTTGCTTGGTTCCTATCTGTTTTAAAACTTTTAAGACGTTTTTCGGGCGCATTGATATTTTGCCATTCAATTTAATTGTACCATTTAATTTAATACTGCAAACTTTTTTTATTGGGTACATTAATTTAAGAACAGTGAGCTGTTGAATGCTTTTTGTACAGATTTGTATTTGAAGAATGGGGACGTTGAGGATTTAGTGCTGCTGAAATATTTGAAGGGATGTTTTTGGATCACAGCGCTGTGTTTGAAGCTGTTTTGGAGTGGCTTGGGAAGCCATTTCTTAGAATTTTGGGAGCGTGTGTGTAAACGTGTGTTCCACTCGACTGAACTACATTAAGTACATCCTGCAGCAGCAACAGTATAGTGTGTTATAGAGAGGGTGATGTAATATATTAGTCAATATATCTCAGCGTGTGATTTGACCTATAGCTTGTCAATCATCTCTGTGTCATGCCTGTAGCGTATGAGTTAGTAGCTACGCTGTGATTGGTGGGATAATCTGTTTGTCTCTATCTGTCCAGTCTGAACGAACGTGCCCACCTGCTCACACGGGTCTTCAGAAAAACGCCCTCCAGCGTGGGACGCTCGAACTCTGTGCAGCAGACCGTGTCACGTAAGTGCTGGTTTCTCAGCGTACATACACTCACATACATCTGTGCATACAACTGAATTTGAAACCTTTGTGTGCATTGCTTAGACCATCATGAACCTCCATGGAATGTCTGTGGTGGTTTATGCTGGTACTGATGTATTAACAGATGATTTAACACTGCAGCCATGCTGGTTACCAACACGTCCAAGCTGGTGAAATTGGTTAAGGCCAGTTAGTCAAGGTAGTTAGGACAGTCTGGCGGGGACACCAATACGCCAGCATCCCTACTGTGCACCAACATCCAAAACAAGACATATTAGCAGGGTTATTCATGGGGCAAAACTGGTCTTTAGTGATAGCTTACTATACACTTTCAACCATATTTGCTTGCAACTATTCAACAAGTAACTTAAATGAATAATCGCAATTGCTTAAAGCTGCTACAATGTGTAACTTTTTGGGGTTACAAATGAACAGAAGCAATTCAAAAAAGTCCTTACCTTGCCAGCAACCTTGCCCTGATTGGCAACGGTAAGCTTTTAATAATGATTCATAATTTAAGCTGTCGGGTTTGATTTCCCAGGAAAAGTCAGTTTGGCGTCATTTGACTTTAACCTACGTTATGAAAAGTATGTAAAGTAACTTGCAGTTCCATGTTTCAAACAGAGATGGCGGTAGAGAGGCGAAGTTACGGATTGCTACTTTAATTTCTTTTTATGTTTACATAAATACAACATCTGGGGCCTTTACATTGAACACAGAACTGCCTCAGAGATCGATATATAGGGCTTATTATATAAAGCTACTTTTCTAACTGTACACACGAGTACTGTCTCCTTATCCCTCTCTTTACTGTCCTCCCACAGATGGATATGCGTTCTCACAGGAGGAGCATGGCGTTGTCTCTCAGTCCCAGGTCGTCCGCTCTTACGACACCACCCGTCAGCGACCCAGCCTGTAGCCGTTGCCATCACAGCGTAAAGACCTCAATGGCACACCTGTGCTGGGTGACCCTGCTGTGGCCTTTATGGAACTTTAAGCCGAACTGAACTGATCTGGGCACAGCTAGCACACCACTCGGCCTGGCTACATAACGCATCGCCTCCCACAAATGGCTGGACTTTCTGGAAAGGAGCATATTTACGGAAGTGGAGGGTTGGGGTGGGCAGGGATCTTCTCACACTGAAACGGCCAATCAAAACGCACCACACATGAACGGACAGGCAAAAGAAGCCCAGTAGCACTCAGATGTGGAGAGCCAGAGACAATAGCGCTTCTCTGCCTATATTATTAACTCGAGTCACAAGACTGCTTCATAATCGCCCTGTGGATTGGCTTTCGTCTGCCTTTGGTTCTATATCGCCTGGATGCGCGTTTGCATCTACATGTTTGTTTATGTGAGCTTAAATACAGTATGTATTGAGAAGGACCTCGATACTGTTGTGCGTATGGCTTTTGCACTTCTGTCTATGACTTGTATGATTTACGGAGAGACCTCTTTGTCTTACCTGTGTGTGTGTGTGTCAGGGGCAGCTGTTTTGCCTTTCTGTTGTGCGCATGTTTGTGCCGGTTGTGTTTTTGTTGAGTCCTAACGTCTGTGTCTCCAGAGATCGGAGATGGCGAATCCGTCATCACGGCGAGGAGGGTAGGCCACTCTAAATAAACACGAAATACCCACACACAGCGACGCACACACACCCGTACACGCACACACCGTTTGGAGGACTTTTTGTTGCTAGCTGAGATGGGGGAGGTGTGTACTTGTGGGTATGTGTTGCATACAGATACAGCGCCTTGCTTTAGATCCATCTCTCTATCAACAGACCTGCTAGATCACGTATGCACACACACATGCATCGTGCCACCCTCCCATCCGACGAGGCTGCCAAAACACACACTGGTTCCTGTGAGGCGGAACCCCCACTGCCTCTCCCTCTCGGTAGTCTGGAGCTCCCCAGCTTGCCACACACATACACACCTTCTCACCTGACTCTCTCACTCTATCCCTTCCACTAATCTTCTGCTTAATGGCAGCCTCCACACAGTTAAAGTCCATATAGAGTCTGTATCTTGAAGCTCATGTTCTCTCTCTCTCTTTCTCTCTCTCCATCTCTTTGTTGTCTTGGTCTATTTAACCTTTGAAATTCTCTCTCTGTTTCACTCAGTGGCTGCTCTGGGTCACAGTTGTAGCTTTGCTTTGTCCGCTTTCACTCGACCTGCCGGGTTTCTGGACTGTTTTGTCAAATAAACTGGTCTTGTGACTCTGTATTATTCTCTTTTAAGGCTTGTTTTTGTCCTTTTTTGTTTTCTTTTCCTTCGGCCTGACTTCAGTTCATTGTTCCAAAATGCACATGACTTATTTTTCCATGGTATGCAGAGTTTGAAGAATGTTCATGCTGCTTTTCTTAAACAAAGAAATAGTGACCAAGGGCCGTCAAATAGACAAATAAGCAACTTGCGAGCTGTATTCTAAGTCATCTGAAGCCATTCGGTAGCTTAACATGAACATTTTTACAGAAAATGTCTTTTAATCATCATTTCCTGTGCCAGAATAGAATCATATTCTCTGTAGAATCATATTCTCACATATTTAAACTTGAGGTGTTGAGACACGTCACTGTAGGTTTCTAAAAGTCAGTGACATAGAACACCACTGATACTTGTGTTCTTGTAACTGAACACAATGTGCCAGTTTATGTCACCATGGTTACCATGAAATAAAGAGAGTCACATGAACAACAAGTTTTGAGGAAATGTTATTTTTTAGGTGAACTACTCCCCCGATAACAGTTTTAGGTTGTAAGACTGTTTCCCTAACATTTCCATTAAGTTTTTGTCGTTGTTTTTTGAATGTTGTAGGAACATTCAAAGCTTCCAGTTTTTTAATGTTGTACTAACATTATTGTTTGGTTATACAACATTCCATTAACATATGTATTTAAAACGTTCCATTAACAACTAACAAAGACTAATGTTTTTATTTTATATAATTATTTATATAATATAATCAAACAAACAGCAGTGTTTTGACAGCTTCACAGTGTTTACACTTTAAGAGGAAGTCAAGCTACAAATGGCTTACTTACAGCTGTCAACATTAGTTGTCTCTGTATTTTAAACTCTGGCGGGACAATTCAAAATATTTTAAATCAGCTTTAAGTCATTTAATTTGAACTGACTGCATGAATTCAGCTGGTTTTCAAAGGGGTTGAGAAAGCATTAAAGAGGTTATGGCTAAACTCGCCAGCGGAGATCATTTTGAAATTGCAGTGCGAAAAGGTGAGCTTAGCATCGGAAATGCAGTCCTAAAAGTAAAGCCAGTATTCACATAGAGAGCTTATAACTTTGATCTGGTCTTGCCCTGGCCAGGTTTCTTTGAAGATGGGAGTCTGTGTTACAGTTTAGGAAGTGAACTGAGGTGAAGTGTTGTTTTAAGATTAAGGACGTGGAAGAAAAAGTGAAGAAGGACATTTGGAGCGTGTGTAGCGCTTACCTTAGTTAAACTCTGTTTCAATTTGCACACTGTCCAAAAAACATACAGAGCATGTATTTAAGTATGCTTAATGTTTGTGTTCAGGTCTGGCTATACCTCTCAGAAATGCAGAAACATTTTAGGTGGTAGTAAAAAACTGCTTTTTACATTTTTAACATTTTTTTACTTTAAATCTAATTATGTTAGCAGGTTTGTGTGGAGGTTTAGGGCTAGGGAGAAGAGAAAAATATCATTAACCTGCTAAGAAAACAGTGGTAGTCTGTGAGATCTGTGTGGATTTCTATAACAACCCTTTGAGGACAAATTAGTCCCCAGAAGTAAACTAAATCTGATAATATTTCCCTTTGGGGACATTTGGGATTTTTATTTTTATTATTATTAGTTTTTATTTGTATAAGCACTGTGTAACTAAAACAGATGTTTTTAAAATAGATACATAAAGACAATGTATTAAAAATGCAAACATTTTGTTAGGGCTAATCTAGAGTATTTAAAACTATAAACGGACAGAAACCTTTGGTACGCCCTCATTCGGACAAGTATGTGAAGGAAAGAGAGAGAGCGACTGTGACGCCTGGGCGTTCACATCAGCTCACATAAACACATGGTAAATTATGAGAGTGATGACTCGATATTGAAAATTATTAAGAATAATCACATATGAGTTCATTTAAGCGTGAATGTCAGCGTGAGGGTGTGTGTAACCCTATAACCTCAACCAGTCCCATGATCCCTCATTGCAAGAGAGTCCACACCCACATCTCTGTGTCTGAGCCAGGTCGGTCCAGCTCCACTGCGTCCAATATGGGGAATCCATTCCTAAAGCGTACCGTTCCACCTCAGCAGGAACCACAGAGATTCATTTCAGCTCCGTCCAAGGACTCCGTGAACATTTCTGACTGCTCTTTCCCACTCTGAAGTTTCCATAGAAACATGCCAAGAATACACTTTTAACAGGCAGGCCTAACTAAGTGCAATTATTGTGATTTTGTTTGTGTATTGAATAGTGGCAGGTTTCTCCAGAGTCCGTTGTCTGGAAAGTTTGACGTGTTAAGTGCGTGTCTTGTGTATGCGTTTGCAGTGTTGACTGTACTTGTGAAGTCCAAATTGTTTGAAAATGGCCTCACGTGGCATGTTAAAAACCCATTTTTAAGGGGACATTTGTCAGGTGTCCGATGTGGCTAACTGTGTGTATTTCCAAGCACAAGATTGAGTGTCAGTGTTGTTGGACCTGAATGCATCCATGCGACCTACACCGGCCATCTAAATAAGGTGTGCTCAGTAAAATTGAATTAAAATGCGATAAGAGTTCATTTTTACATTTGAAAGAGATTTCAGTGCAATATTTGTTATTAGTCTAAGATGTCCATCACTGTGGCACACACATAAAGTACCATCTGTTGACATGTCTCTGTGTTACACTAAAAGAGCGACATGCCATTTTGAATTGAGAGCCCTTCATCTTTCAACAGCTTTAGAATCTGATGTTTTTTCTTCACCTCATTAATTTAGTTGACAGCTGCTGTAGTTATCAGTTATTCATCATCCTCTAGTTTATCAGTAACTGTTTCTTTTGTTTTTTTTTGTTTCAACAAACAAATTCACCGAGACATATTTACATAAGCTCATTAATATTAAAAATGTGTTTTAAAAACACTTATTTTTACATGAGAAAGAACAATTTATTTTATATATAGGCAATAGAATTTATGCTTATTTTTTCTATTATGACTTATATATAAGATGAATAGCTGATTTGACTTTGAGCAAGGTCAACCTGTGACATTAACATTAATTAAAGGTGGTGATTTATATAAGATTTCTCAGACACCCATTTGGTGTGGAAACTACACAAAACGTTGTGCACAAGGCTGCAGGTCTCAGTTTCATCTTAAATGTTAAGAGTGATGAAAGTCAGAGCACTCAGCCTGATCTAGAATCAGCCACTGTGTGTAACAGGAGCACTCTGGTTTAATTTAGTCATAGCACTGGTGCAAACAGGTCTGAAAAACATGTCTTAATTTATAACTGGCCTCACATACCGCTGACAGAAGCACTCAGCATCTCCTACAAACAACCCAGACACTTCACAGTCTCTAAAAATATTTATTATAAACTTAATATATTTAATACGCAAAAGAAACGTGGCACCCTGCTCTGGGTGAGAGGCACATTTAATCTCAAATACACATTTGGTTTCATACACCCGTGTGTATCATACACAAAAACAGGTTTGTGACATGCATGTAAAGTTGCCCACAGCCTGATACAGTTAAAATATGTTACGTGACCCCTGTCAAGACACATCTGAGATGACCAGAGACGTTAATTCTGCTTTTAAAGCTGTAGTGTGTAATTTTTCAATGCTAAAATGTTTTTGCCTCTCCCAGTTCAATATGCAGATTTAAATAAGCCGTCTGTATGTTGATTTTCCCAGCAAGTGTAAACAGTGTGGTTTCATGGCGCTATCAAAACATGGCTCTGTTTGTTTGTGTATCCCGACCAACCTCACACAGCAATATTGGTTCGGCCAATGGKAACGATGGAGGAGGGGACCATCTGTTARACAATTATTTTTGGAATTTTATTTGGTTACACTGCACTTCAGCTTCWGATGAAAGAGGATGCCTGGATCAGTTCCACCACACCTTAACTCTATGAAAAACTAACTCAGAATGATCCTGGATCAGGTTAATGGTGATGCATGTTTTGTGCAACAGTGATTTCTCTGACAGCAAGAGATTTACTGCTGAAGTATAGAGGTCCAATGGGCTTCCATGCAGAAAGTCAGAGACACTTCTTTCTCGATAAACCGCCGTCTTTCAGTGTGCTGAAAGAAACACACTCCAAAATAACATGCCCTGGAACCCTCTAATACTCCTTGAGTTTACCTTGTGCTAACAGAGAGAAAGGTGACACACACACATATACACACACACACACACATCTTTCACAAGACGGAGACCTAGTGAAGGAGAACAGTTGGCAGACCGTTTTAGTGCGTAATTGACTCTTTCGCCTTTGGAAGACCACTGATCTCAGCTGCACAAAGAAACACAGTTTAATCCAAATTCACACATATTCACACACATCCTGTTTCAAACACAGCTCTTTCATATTTGTGCATTTTCTGTTTAAGGCTTTTGAAAATGAGTTTGGTTCCACAGTGTGTGTGTGTGTGTGTGTGTGTTTCTGCCTGTGTTCACTTCATTAGATTTTAAACATCCATCAGAGAGCCAGAACTGCTTTTCCCATTAAAGCACCTGTGATTTCCATTACACCCAACATATACCACACTACACACACGCATTCACATGTACCGCATCCCATAATGCAACACACCTATACAGCGACACGCAGAGCACACATGTATGGTTACACAATACAAATACACACCGCATATACACAAATACGCTTCATTTACAACAGAAGAAATGTTTACAGGCTCACACAGTCATAGTGCATTACCGTTTGCACGCTTCAAGGCACATACACACATTTTTGACGTCACTGAATCATTTTTCAAATGTGTGTGTTCTTTATGCTACAGAAACAACATTGTGTTTGAATGAGTACCAGTCTGAAAATCTCACTTGTATAATAGTGCAACACAAGTGCTTAGCAATGCAAGCTAGTACTCTGCGGTGAAGGCCCTGTGTTTTCCGAGGCCCTTGCATACTTTTGAGGACACATTGCACAAAGCTTCCTGTGCCAACAGGCAGTCATGACACATTGCTGCTCTGAACTGATCCTTTGTTTTGTGTTCCTCTTGTGACTTCAATTTTAACCGTTTTCCAACGATTGCTCCTCACTGCTGTTAAGCTCCTGCATTCCAGCATCCCATAATACTCTCACGGCCTCATTCACATGGTTACTGGAGGGTGTTTTGGATCGCTGGTTATGCTGGCGACGCTCGCCACGCTGGTGGGTGGGGGGAATGGAGACTGCAAGGGACGGTAGCCGACTTGGGCAGGGTCCAAGAAAGCAGGGGCCGGAGATACAGGGTGGGCGAAGCTAATGTACTGAGGATGCAAGTATTGCCCCTGGTGAGGAAGAATCTGGGTGGCTTGTTGGCAGTTCAGCACCGAGAAGTTGGTGGGCATGTTGACATAGACGCTGGCATCTGGGGGCAGGCAGCAAGTGGCCTGGGCGCGTAGCAGGGGGGCAGGGGCGGGGCGGGGTGCGGTGGGAGGAGCTGAGGAGCTGGAGGAGGTGGCGGTGCTTGATTGGCGGGAGGAGGAGCCTCGCGAGGTGCCCGTACTGGCCATCATGGGGATGGTCTCTAGAACCCGGGTGCTGTTGGACCCGCTTCCTGACCCGCTGCCTGACGATGGCTCGTGTTTGGGGCGGAGGCAGCGACAGCAGCACACGGCAACCACAGAGCCCACCAATACAAACGCCACAAAGACCGAGCCCACGATGAGGAAGGGCACATAGATGGGTACTGCAGAAGAGAAGTAAAATCATGACCAACTTATATACAAAATAGTTCCCTGATATTGTACATTTGATATTGTATTTTTCACCAACACGATACTGAGTAACATTTTGTAGTCATTTTGAGGTCGCTAGGATGTCATACCGGTTTTATTATCCTCCTTGCCTCAACAAGATTTGAGGTGCCCGTTTATGTCCATAGTACAAAAGGTACAACGTATTTTGAAATAAGCAATTGTAACGATGACGCCCATAGCGGGCACCACTAATTAAGTAATATAACCGTCGTAATGTAAAGTATTTAGGCCATGCAGCTGTATTCAGTGCTATTGAAACTAGAAAGTGTAATGTTACAATGTGTGTATAAGACCTTCCGAGACGTGACATGGAGGACTTGGGGAGTTTTCTTTGTGCATAACCCTTGAGCAATGTTTTACCTCAACACTTATGCGTTTCAAATTCCACTCTCCATCCAAAGCAATAGTGCTACATACAGCCCCATACGGGAGGCTAGCATATCAGTATTGTGGCTGAGCTCAATGTAGTTTTCACACCTTTAATAAACAACAATAAACAAGTTCGCAGCCTAAAGCATTGCTGACAAACTACGCGAAGAAAGAAATAGATCTTTCAATCGGAGAACCGAGTGCTCGCATGTTTCCATCTTTCTCACAGATGAGTAACCTGCAGGCCCACGTGAGATGGTGGGATTAGGGGAAGGAATGAAGACGAGATGTTGCTCCAGCAGTGTGTCCCCAGGGGACCGGGGCCCCTCATTAACACTTATTAACACCGTTTTGATCTGTTCTAACTGGTGGCGACCTCACTGCCCTTGCTGTCCGACTGGTGTGCACGTAACTAAAAATAACTCCAAATTAAAAGTGATGTTTACAGGTTAATTAGTCTGAAACATCTAATAAACTTTTCAGAAAATGCTGAAAACTTTAAAGTTTCTCTGTGTAGTATTTAATCAGCCTCTCTCACCCACCATACTTGAGTGAATTAAATCATCCATAATAACCATGTAATCTGGCTTTTGAGTTTATTAAAGGAGCTAAACACACTCCAGTTATGAAGCCATAACCTAAAAATACTGTTATTGTTAACATTTTATGATGACATTATTAAATCCAAGACCATAATTGCTTTGATTGCTCATGTACAAAATGACAGGGGAGTCGTTTTTATTTTTTACAAGAGCTCGTTTATGCTTTGGTAGTTATTACTGTAACAGTGGAATTTTTCAGTAAATGACCTGATTTTTGGCAAGCTTTGGGTTAGCCTGCATGTTTAGGGTATCAGAAGGTGCCTGGCAGTAAAGAAACACCCTATTCACATCTACAAAGGTGAGTGGAAAAACAATAGTCAATTTGTTATACTGCAGGTTATTTCCATAGATTTATTGTTCCTGTGTGATTTTATGATGAATTTTCCAGTTTGGATCATTGTGTGTGTGTGTGTGTGTGTGTGTGTTTCTGTCATTTTGTCTTCCATGCAAACTAATTCAAAAGGGAAAGAACTATGTAGATGCTATAAACTGGTAATCTAACAGGTAGTGACACTAACTAGTGGCTTCAACTAACTAGTTCACTGGAAAATGACAGCAAGTGTTGCCCACGCAGGCCTCTCTCGTGTCCTTAAAAGGTTTAACGTGAGTTCACACCTGTTGCATTATTGTCCAAGCGGAGCCAAGTCTTTAAGTGCCAGACAGACTCTGTCAAACTTCATGTCCACATACCGTAGCGAACTGCCATTTGTCTATGCTTTCAGCTATGCATCGTTAGTAGTGTTTTAAAAAGTTTCCTTTCTCTGTTGCGCTTAGTTGCTTATTCTCTTTTTGTCAGATCTAGTTTGTTAAAACGATACAGTTCAAAGACAAATCCATATTGTCAGTATGTATCATCATGTACTCTAACTTACAGCAATTTTGCGGCAACAGTTTGTGAATAATATTCCATTAATAATATTTCGCGATATTAGTTCATATTTTTGCAAAACAAACTGAATACAGATGCTGCATATATAGTTTACTTGAGAAGGGAACATAACGAACTACACAATGTAATTAAAAGTTGTTTGCGCTTTCATGAATGCAGCGGAAATAGTGCCTTGGATCCGGACAAATCTCAACTTGATCCTCGTGGGGAACCGGACGACTGGATCTCGAGACATCCAGGCAGCGCGCCTGCGTTACTGCTACAAACAGCAGCTATTTATAACCGAGCCAGTACAATTTACCATTTGTGAGTGGCCGGTTAGTTGCCCATTTGGATGCCAATTTAACGGCAGCTGTCAAAACCGACACAGCAATGACATTTACCCCTTAATTTGGTTTCTTAGCGATAAATGGCCAGATAACATTCGGGTAAAGCGTCTTGGTTTGTGTAACCTTGCCGGACACACGAAACCGTAAACCTGACTTCTCATTTAATGCGCTTTTACGCACAAAACGGCCGATGGGTGATATCCATTACTGGCTAGTGCACATACAACCTACTCCTCCAAAAGTTATTGAGTTAAACAATTTCACCTCAGCCGCTGTAAAATTAGATTACGCAGTTATTGAAAAAATGTCTAATTTGATTCACAGCGCAATGTCTTAAACAAAATGTAAACATGGCGATGTGACATATACTGTAGACTCAAGCTTACCCGCCGCTGAATTTTTGCTGTCCTTTTCCCCTGTGTTGGTGTCTTGTGTCTGCTTATCGTTATCACATGTTCCCTGGTCCAGTCGCGCTTCTGTGCTGGAACAGCAGTAACGGAGCTCGCATTTCCCGCAGCAGATAATGGCATCAGCCCCGTCAAAGCGCTCCGGGCACTGAAAACCATCTCGCCAGGCCCCCTGAGAATCGTGCCATCCGTGGCAATACTCTCCACTCGCTTTCACGTTCATGATGGTCAGAAAAGTCAATACCACCGTGACGGCCATCGGGAAGCGCGTGCGTCTCCGCATCCCGGCACAAACTACAGACACGACCTGCGTAACAAAAGCGCTTATTTTCTTTAAGATTAAAAACTTTTAGATGGTCGACTTTGTAGGTGTAACTATTTAAAGGAGGGGAGATAGCATAAAGGAACCAAACTAACGACTCTAGAAATGTCATTGAACAGAAAAATTCCGGAGTTAATTCAATAAATCCAGCAGAGTGCCAATGAATTGCTCCAGACAGTTTCACGCAGTTTTCCCCTGTCGTCACAGGACTTCCAGTAGCTGTATCTCAAACTGAATGTAAGGACGACGTATATTAAAACTCATAGAGGCCATATGGTGTGCGTTTTACTGCAAACAAATCATCAATGTAGTACATCCCCGTATTCGCCCTCAGGACGTCAAAACAATTTTACATCAATCCAACTTCGTAAGACTCCCTCATCTGCGGAAGAAAAGTTGTCCATGACGCCAGAAAACACACTTCTCAGATGTTCTTCCCCGCAGATATGGAGACACCAACACTGGCTTTACTTGTAATCCATACGCTCGAATCCTGACCGTGTGTTCTCACTGACTGTATTCTAACCAATCAAAACGTTTTTTTCCAAAAACGAATCCAAATTATAAGACTTATTACTTTTCAGTACAAGTTTTTGAAAGTCTCTATTGAATATCTGAAAGAACACAAAATTGCAACAGTCGTTTCCTGGAGGGTTCGGGAATAAGCTGTCAATAAGCTGTCGTTGGCAAGATCAGCAGTCCATAGCGAGGATTTGGCATTGAAAGACTGATTCACTGACAACTCTCCCTCAGCTAAAGCGCAACAGACCGCCCGTCCAGTAGCGCTTGCGCAGTGCTGCGCTTTAATACACTGACTTTAACATCTCTGCCAGTTGCACAGTGCAAACAAGTGTCATTGTATGTCGGCGGGGGACCCTGGGCGTTTCAGTAGCTGCTTCTGTGCAATGGGTGTTTAGCGGTGCCCGTGGGGACCTCCGAGCACAAAAGATACGAAACGCCGTATTGTAATGCGTTTAGCGCGCCGGTGGCCCACATCCATTACGGCCCTCAATTACGAGTTAAAAAGATCGCTTGTGTGAACGAGCCATTATAAGAAGCAAACGGACTAAACAAGTACCCACAAAAATACAAGAGAGATAGTTTAATCAATGGAAAATTCTATTCATTAAAAATTATAGAATTCTCCCATTGTTAATTAATAATGTTTAAATTTCTATATAGTTTATATCTCTATTTTTTATCTTTTTTTATCTATTAATTTTCAAATATCAATAGAGTAAGGCACAAAAAGGCCCTTTACACTTTATTCAAGATAAACCTTTTTAGGTTCACTTTGTGGCAAGCACTATAATGTCGCTTTAACGTATTAAAGTCCGGTTTATCTATTAAACGAGTCGACAGCGCACTCTGGTGGTCAGAATGGCGAGTTTGCTATTTACAGCGATATTGGGCAATATTTGGTGTTTTATGTATGAAAGCAAAACAAGCCTTTAGTGATAGTACCCTCGCCCAGTTATGTATGTTAATTGAATCAACAATTATATATATATATATATATATATA
>JAZGTJ010013215.1:0-15201 GCA_036877575.1 Botia almorhae
AGAAGAAAATACTTTCGAATTCCAGGTGTGGCCCATCATGAATATCTTGTGTACACAAAGTTCAGATGGAAAACACAACATTCTGACTTAGCATGCTGAGATTCAGGCATTTGTGATCGGAGACTAGCAATCTTTTATGATCACTCAACTCCCAGATCAAGGCTGTAATTCCTTGTTTTGTCCACTAGAGGGTAGACTAAACAGTAACGCGATAAAAAACACCACGTTTCCATTCATAGTAATTAATTTACGGAACCATTACCCCACTGACAACGTGACGATGTGTTTAATCATTTTAAAAAGTTTAAGTTTACCCCTCACCTGTTCACCATTTGTCAAACCTGCACAATATATTTATAAATCTACTGTTACAAAAAAGGTATTCAAAAAAGTTACAGATTGCAGCTTTAACTGTATTCATATGATAGTTTATGCTTAAGCTTATATTGTAATACTAAATGTTCAGATTTTACACAAAAGAATTACTGTAAAAGGCAAAGTTAGGTTTCATTCAAATATTACGGCTGTTTTCTTGAACAGCTGTTTTAGGGATTTTTCATTAATTTAGGACACACATTCTATGAGAGAGCTGATAAATATTACAACATCAAAACTGTTTACATGTATTTAAGTATTTACATGTTTTTATGGCAAAGCAAACTCAAGCCATACAATTCTTACACTTATTGTTATGTAAGGATGACATAACTACAATAGCACATTCTTGGATTGTGTAACATCATATAAGACTGTCTCTGGTTTAAAGCTTCTGCCTCAGGCAGATCAGCTTTTCCTGACGGACATCAACTGTTTTCCATCTTCTGACTCAACTCGAAGACATTTCTCAGACAACATCTGCCCAAAAGGGGTGCAGCCTCAGATTAAAAGCACAATTCCAAATTTCATTTGTATGAAATTCTTATTATATTGAAGCAGTATGTGAACTGCAGATGCACATAAAAATAAAGATACTAAAAATAGAAGATGCCATAGAACAGTTCTTAAAAGATCCATTTTCATACCTTTTATAGTCTGAAGAACCTTTTTGCACTATAAAGAACCTTTTGTTCTGCAGAAAGGTTTTGTGGATGTTTCCTTACGGACCCACACAGCAGATGAAAAACCTTTTAGGAACCATTATTGTAAAGAGTGCACAGTGCGCAGTTGTGTCAACTCACAGCTGGAATTGAAGGTTTGTGCAGATTTATAGTTACATATTCTATTAAAATTGAGAATAAAATATACTTATGACCATAACCATCCTTCAAAATGTCCTGTATAGGAAACACTGCTTCACTGCCTCTAGGCTGATGGTGTCTGTTTGTATGTGATGAACAAACTGTAAGAGGATTCATTAAATAAAGAAAAACAGTGTTGTCGATGGTGGTGGTCAGAATTCGCTCTGATAGGCAGTTATAGGGTTAATGTGGTCAAACGGTTTATTCAGAGGAAGCTGCTGGTTTAATTGATTTTCCGTAACTCATCTGTCATTACACTTGAACTGGCAGGAGCCAGCAACAACGAGTCGAGCCAAAATATTCCTGTAAATGTTTTGGCGAAATGCAATCAGCTTTTGCAACTTTTTCTGCTCTAAATATTCTAAACATTTTGTGTTTAAATACCTTTAAAAAACAAAGGCATAATAAATCCTTTTGCTTTTGTTAAAAGCAGAGGTTTATTTGAATCATTTATGGAATATGGGACTGGAAAAAATATTGCAACCTTAAACCAAAAACATCATGCGGACATGTTGACTAAAAACCAAGCAAGCATATTTTTTTCTCATTTACTGTCAATAAGAAAGACGACCTTCATTAGGAAGGTCTGTTTTGGAGTGCAAATCCGTAATGTGACGGTTACTGTAACAGAACAGGCGCATTCAGGAGGAGGTGCTTGGTCACACCTTATATATATGGAGACATTTGAAGATCATAAATGGGTTTGAGCACCAGACTGTTTCTTATTCATCTGCAGGGCTGCAGTCCAGTCCAGGGAGGAGAATCACGGGTCAGAACCATTTGTGCTGGAACACAAGTGCAACACTTTAGCACTAGCACGTGTGATAGAAAATAAACGCACAATGAGAGTCTGGAGAGTTCTATCCAGGTTGCAGTTAATTCTGCTGCTTCTGGTCACAGTGAAAGCACAAGGAATTGGTAAGTCTGACAGGTTATTATGCATTTATATACAATATAGTGATATATTCTGAAAACAAACAGTGTTATTTCTGTTTGTTTGTGTGTGCTATTATGTTTTGGATCTTGGCATGTTCTTACATTAATTATTAACCCTAAAGATTCCCAATGTTGTATTATAATTTGTGTGAATGATCTGGTGCATAATATAAACTCTCATGTCTGATCAAAAGGAGAAAAAATGCATGTGTTAGGAAAGATAGTTATCACTTCATAAGCTCTGTATGATTTACACTATATATAATTGAGGCTTCAGTGTAAGTCAGTACCTGAAGCAGGTGTGTTTGACAGAAATGCAGTAATTCATGTATATTTTGCAGTTTACGATCTCCTCGTGTCTCCGGACTGTTTACCTGATCTCCTGCAAGGAGGAATAAGAGCAAAAAACATGGACAACGCATTTATTCTGGCAACCGTGCAGCTGCAGAACAGAGCTCCAACACGCCTCTTCCGCATCTTCAATGCTCTAGACAACACGGACTATTTTGATTTCACTGTGCAGGGAAAACTCAACAAAGGTTTGTTTGGCCACATCTCACTGATGTGTTTCAAGCTAAGAATATAAGAATATGCATTACTGTCAACAGATGAAAGATACTCGAATGAGTCTGAAATCTCTCGCTCTCACTCTCTTACAGTCATTTTGAAACATCTGAAGAGCAACGGCAAACAGGGTACGAACAATTTCCCTAAAGTGCAGCTGGCCGACGGTCAGAAACACTACATAATGCTTCACTTCAGCGGGCTGCAGACAGGCAGCCCCGCCACTGCCTTCTACGTGGACTGCAGCCTGGTGGACAGAGTTCAGGATGTGCCGGTTGCCTTTAAATCCCTGCCTCAGGGCCCAAAACGGGTGATGCTGAAGACCTTGCAAACATCATCGCAAGTAAGCAAGATAACTGAAGAAATATCTTTGTTCTCATGAGGTCATCTTTTCTTCCTTCTGCGGAAAAAACAGATAAGGTCTTAAAGCTGGATTTAGACGTATTTGGGAACTTTATAGCTCTTCAGCTGACCAGCTAAACCATCTTAACACCAGCGTTACCAGCCTGGAAGATCAACTTGACCATCTTGAACTAGCGAAGGCCATCAGATCATCTTTGCAACTGTTCTATAGTCTGTATATACTGTTGCTTTCTGTTTCATTATACTGACCAGTATGTCTGTTTTTTGTCATGCGGTGAGGTAAGCCCGCAAACGTGTTGCCAACAGCCCAAAACTGTTGTGTTTGCACATACATTTCCTGGGAAACATTTTGTCTCGTTGGTAAAATGAGAGGAGGAAAGATGACAATAAACCTAACTTTAACTTCAAATCTTAGCAGGTCTTCTACTCTTAGATGAACATGTATCTGTGTTTTAGGACAAGCTGTTAGACCTCAAACTGGTGCTGGATGAGTCCATTGATAATGTGGTGGAGCTTCAGGACTGCAGTGCTGGGAGTTCACAGAATGAGCAGACGGAACACAGAGAGCAGTCCAGTGAAACACTGCAGCTGCTGGGTGAGACTTCTGATGCTGTCCAGCATCAGTAATATAACCTAAATACCCCAGTAACTGTTCCATCCCTGCAGGAACAACCTCAAAGATGGACGCTGGTCCCATGTTTGAGCTGATGCGCATGATTCAGGAGCTGAAGGAGAAGGTGGACCAGCAGGTAATGTTAACAGTCGAGAAGAAAACACGTTCTTAAAGCATCATGTTCTCACTCGGTGAAATAGTTACTCATTTATTAATGATAATACTATATAAATAAAATCATAATATTCGTATTAGGGTTGTGACAGTGTCAGATTCACAACACAGTTATCATGACCAAAAGCATTCATGGTAACTGTTATTGCAGTATCTGTTGAAAAAACAACAACAGTCAGTTATCAGTTATTTAAAAAAAAATTTAGTGTTTATTTAGTTTTTTTCTCTTTTTTTTGGCCAATGAGAGAGAGAGAGAGAGGTTTTCAGCATGAGGTTCTGTGTTGGAGTGTCAACCTGATACTGGCACTGATTTATTCACAATTTGATCAAATGTGTAGTTTTAACACAGTATCTGGCTACTAGTATTGTACATTATTGTCTGTATATTGTGACACCTTTGTTGTCTTATAACAGACCAAAGAGACAGCCGACCTGAAGAAGACGATACGTCAGTGTGTTCAATGCAAAGGTGAGATTCCCACTAAAGAGCCGAAACAACTGTAATGCAAAAACATTTGCAACTATTCTAAAGAATGATGTTGGTGCTCAATTAAAAGATGAGTGAAAGTGAGAACTTTCTCTCTCAATGGGCATTTTCTTTAACAATTGTTGGACTCTTGTAACGTTATATTTGTGTAACTTTGTACGTCTCATGTAACTGCGTCTGACTGTATTGTTCTTCTCACCTCATGTGTCTCTTTGAATAAGAGCATCTGCTAAATACCTAAATGTAACATTCAGATCAGTCAGGGAGAGATCGGGATGGAACAGACCGGGATGGAGCAGATCGGAATGGAAGAGGAAAACCACAGGATAAGAGATCCAAGTGTGGACCAGGGGTCTGTTTCAAACCAGGCATGTGTACTGAAACTGCGGATGGTGTGCAGTGTGCACCCTGCCCTGAGGGCTACACGGGAGATGGAGTCCACTGTGATGATGTAGACGAGGTTAGACTTGAACTTTGGTTGTTAATACTATAACCAAAGCATAACCACCCGAATAAGCCGAAACTCCACCCACTTCTCTACTTTGTGTGTCTTTTCCCACACGTGATATTGTTTCTGCACCTCATGTTTTCTTCATGTTTGTGTTTGATATTTGGGTAATTGTGAGAGAACAGGAACTCTTGTAAAAAGTGTTTTATTTGACAATACTCGCTGTTTCTCGAGTAAATGATTATGAGTGTGTTCTGCTTAACCGATGACAATAAAACGTAGTCAGGAACACATCGTGATTTCTGAACATGTTTAATTCAGGTTCTAATAGAGCACTATTGTTTAACAGTCGTTACGTGTACGCAATCTGTTTTAATGTGATTTTCCAGTGGTTTTATAGAAGCGCTGTGACATCAATGTCTGTGTTTGAATCACAGTGTCAGTTGAACCCATGTTTCACTGGGGTGCGGTGCATTAACACTGTGCCAGGGTTCAGATGTGAGAAATGTCCACGAGGCTTCACGGGTCCAGAGATTCAGGGTGTGGGCATTCCCTACGCTCAGTCCAACAAACAAGTGTGTATTTGACAAAACAACAGAATGTATTTACTTCAATATTTTGTGACTGATAAGGGTTTGTTTTTCATTTATCACTGTCACATGTGCAAATATATAAATATATATTGTTTTGTGTTTATCAGATGTGTAATGACGTGGATGAGTGTCAGGTGGATAATGGTGGTTGCACACCAAATTCATACTGTCATAACACAGTGGTAAGATCAAAATTACTATAATTTACCTCCATTATCCAATACAAAGTACATGAAGTGTGGTGGTCTGATGTTTGAAAGTTTCATCTGGATAGGGTGCGTTCCACTGTGGAAACTGCAAGAGCGGATACACGGGTGATCAGACGAGTGGCTGTAAGAAGATCGGACCCGGTCCGGTTCCTGCTGGTATATCTGAGAGGCTGTGTGGAAACGGTCAGCTGAACCCTTGTGACATCAACGCAGAGTGTGTGGTGGAGAGAGACGGCAGCATCTCCTGTGTGGTGAGACCTCAGGCCTCAGTTAAAGAGAGCCGCTGTTGTGCTTTTATTCATGTGCTGTGCTGTGTTTTCCTCGCTGCTTCCAGTGCGCCATTGGCTGGGCAGGAAACGGTTACGTCTGTGGAAAGGACACAGATATTGATGCCTATCCGGACAGCAAACTTCTGTGCAGAGATGCAACCTGCAGGAAGGTGAAATCTCTGTCTTCTGCTCTGTCTTTGTGTTACATTTGATATAAACATGAAGATCATCAGTGCAACTTATTTATGCTCTGCAGGATAACTGCATATTTGTGCCCAACTCGGGTCAAGAAGATGCGGACAGAGACGGGAAGGGAGACGCATGTGATGAAGATGCAGATAGTGATGGAATCATCAACGAGCAGGTGCAGATAATATCCCAGCAGAACTTCTGCTGTGTGTTAATATAGACCTGCTTCTGTTATCATGATATCTTTCCTTTTAAACCAATGAACTATTAAGAATTCCTTAATCTTGTCAATGTCATGCCTGTCATCAGGGGATACTCTAAAAAACCAGCCGTTACCCTGATTGTTTTTATGATCATTTGTAGAAATATCAGTTTTGTCTGTGAACGCCGCATGAGCAGAGCACTGCATGTCACACTGGAATTTCTTAATACTTACAATCATTTCTACCTGATAGATGTTTGAGTATCAATAAAAATGTATATTATAAATCACCTTATGACACTGAAAAGCTGCTGTTCTATATATGATGTGTTTTACAGGACAACTGCTGGTTGACACCTAACATAGACCAGAAGAACAGTGACAAAGATCTCCATGGTGATGCTTGTGATAACTGCATGCATGTGGAGAATCCAGACCAGCGCGACACAGACAAGGATGGACTGGGAGACGCCTGTGATGATGACATAGATGGAGACGGTGATATAATCACATCTCATATCGTCAAACATGAACGTCTTCGCACTTTCCACACATTTAATGATCTCTAGTGTTTGGCGTAACATCTGGCTGTTATGTGGCAATTTTTGAGTAGCAGAAAGGTGGTGTTATGTTTAAAATATGTCTTTCACCCTACAGCCAGATTTTCCTGTGCTTAGGTCATTTTTATGAGGTAAAACAGAAGACTCTGTGTTTATGAAGCTCAAATTAGAGAGCGCTTTAGCAGGCTCTTGTCGTGTATAAAGGCCTCATGAGGCACCATGCTGATAATTTACGCTCGAATGGACAATTATTTGTTCCAGTCTAAAGAGTGTACGAGTGAGCGAGTCCAGGCAGCGTTTGACATTTACGCTGTTCAAAACAGCAGAAATCCAGACACTTGACTTGATATTTTAGAAGTTGCTCATGTCTCTTTTGAGCAACCACATTTCCACCAGGAACTCCAGCCAGGACTTCCTCACGAGTGGAAAATATTCCAGACTTCTTTCCGAAACACTGCCACCTTGTGACGTAATCCAGCACACAGCACACAAAGCCGTCACTGTGTCCGTCTCTGTAGTACCTCAGTACATTTCTCCTGCTCTATTCAGTGACATTTTTAGACCACACCCCACTGTAAACATTCCTTTTCTTCACCTCTCTGTTGAGGCATTATATTATTCCCTGGCCTTAATACTCCGCTCATGACTCACTGAATTTTTACATGTACTTTCTGTTTCCTTTATTAGGTTTGAAAAACATTCTTGACAACTGTCAGAGGGTTCCAAACCCTGACCAGAGGGACAAAGATAATGATGGTGTTGGTGATGCCTGTGACAGCTGCCCTGAGGTGGCAAACCCCAACCAGGTGTCAACAACATCCTTCCATTCAATTCACTCACACTAACTCTATTATTTACATACAGTAAAATAGAGTAAAATACATACTTTATTTACATACAGTAATTGATACATTTTATATAGAGTTTTATATGCATATATCATGATACTGGATGATTAGCATGTTTATGTATCATGGTGTTTTCATGGTACTTCACAGCAGTTAAAATACTGAGGTATTACCATGATGTCCAAAGAAACAGAGATTTACTTTTACATACCATACATATATTAAGGGTACGGTGGGCAATTTTGGAGAGGCTAAAATTAGCAACCTAACCTAGCTTTGAAAGCATAAGATCCTGCTCTCCCTTCAGAACGCTTCCAAAGCCCCGCCCCCAAAGCCCGTTTGACAGGCCAGCTGGACATTCAGACCGAATGCAATGATTGGACGAGTATTTTATGGTCCTGCGCCTTCTGCTGAACATATTTTTATATAAACATATTTCAGGATGTGAAGAAACTCAACCAGCATAACAAAAGATGTTTCTGGAAAAATCGTCTACCCTGCCTTTAAATAGAAATACAAAAGTGACGTGTCCAAAAACCATGGTAATACCTTTGGTACATTTAGTGTTTATTATTCTGTTTTATGTACTATATTGAATGTGATAGCACAGTTGCCTCATAGCTAGAAGGCACCTGGTTTGAGTCTCAGCTGATTGGGTGTCTTTCTGTGTGGAGTCTGCATGTTCTCTCTGTGTTATTGTGGGTTTTCTCCTCATAGTCCAGACAGACCCCACAGGCATGTCGATCAGGTTGAACTGATATTCTTAATATTACCAGTGAGTGAGAATGTGAATGGATATATGATGGATTTTTAACACGTCATTCTTTTCTCTCAAGTCTGATGTTGATGATGATCTTGTGGGCGACACCTGCGACACAAACATTGACAGGTACAAACACTGAGTTTGCTTTAACTGACAGTCAATGTCAAATGAGTTACTGGCATTCAGCTCTGCTGTTGTGTTCCAGTGATGGAGACGGAACCCAGAACAGCAAAGACAACTGCCCCAACATCATCAACAGCTCCCAGCTGGACACGGATAAGGACGGGCTCGGGGACGAGTGTGACGACGATGATGATAATGACGGCATTCCGGATGATCAGGATAATTGCAGACTGGTGCCTAACATTGACCAGAAGGATGAAAACAGTACGGAGTGCCCGGCCTGTGATAAACCACATACACACTACAGCTGACAGACATAGTGAGACACCTTCACAGAAGGTGCTCAGTTCATTAGGCCAACCATATGTTTCTGGTCCATACTTTAAAATGCAGCCTGTAGTATGCAACCTGTAGTATGCAGTGTCCCAAAAAAGTGTCAGTGTGACCTTTTTAGACTTGAACGTTATTTCAATTACTTTCCACCGTCTGGTTTCAGAAAGTGTTTTTAGTGGATGTATTAAGTTCACACAACTTATGAACATGCGTCACTATACTGAACAACCAGACAGAGTTCAAATACTTTTTGTTTTTATTTTGAACAACATGATTATAACGTTGTAACCAAGCACACTTCACTGTGAAAGACTTTGAAGAGTGTGTCTGATTGTCCTCTTTCATATTGACATTTAATGACATCAGTGTCTGCATACATGAGGTCACAGGATGACAGCGTGCTTTATAAATAAAGGCACATTACGCACACAGGATTGATCTGTGTTTCTTTCTTCCTCTGTGACAGATGATGGAGTGGGTGACGCTTGCACCGGAGACTTCGACAAAGATCATGTGATCGACAGAATTGACACCTGTCCTGAGAACGCAGAGGTCACGCTCACAGACTTCAGAGCTTATCAGACTGTGGTTCTGGATCCAGAGGGCGAGGCTCAAATTGACCCCAACTGGGTGGTTCTGAACCAGGGTATGGAGATTGTTCAGACCATGAACAGTGACCCAGGATTAGCTGTTGGTAAGTCTGACTGGTAACCTCCAAAACTATTTCAATACTAGAAAACCATAGTAAGTGTAACTAGTGAAACTTCTGTATTATTTACAAAGACCAAGACACTTTAGCAGCTCAGTCTTGTTTGTGAACAGCTTGGCAATCAAACCAACACTAATCAGCTTGGAAATGTGCACTGGTCTATACTAGACCTCAGAAAAATTTAGATATTTTTAGATATAGATTTGTTTAGATATAACTTAGATATTTTTTACTAACTTGGATATTTAATCCAGAAATATATATTTTTTTCAAACCTAAATGACTTTTTCCTTTGATGAAACACAAGATATTTTAAGAACTGTCTCCCGTCTGATTCTGTGCCCATACAGTGGAAGTCAATGGGTGTCACTGTTGTTTGGTTACCAACATGCTTCAAAATATCATTTTTGTGTTTCTCAGAAGTGAGAAAGTCATACAGGTTTGTAATATCATGGCAGGGAGTAAATGACAGAAGAATTTACATTTTTGATGACCAGCTTTAATAGTGAACAGCACTTGTGATAATACGTGTGCACAAACCTCTGTCAGAATCCATGATCAGTGCTAATGTTTCATGTTCATCATTTCACACAGGATACACAGCTTTCAGTGGGGTGGACTTTGAGGGCACCTTCCATGTAAACACAGTGACTGATGATGACTACGCGGGCTTCATCTTCGGTTACCAGGACTCCTCCAGCTTTTATGTGGTGATGTGGAAGCAGACGGAGCAGACGTACTGGCAGGCGGTGCCCTTCAGAGCTGTGGCTGAACCCGGCATTCAGCTGAAGGTCTCGTCACGCATCATTATCTAGACTGTCTGCGTCTGCTTTCATCATCACAGCTGCTCTGTTGCTGAAATGTGGCTTTAGCCATGAAACGTGCTAAACTACTTAAGGTTGAGTCAGTTATGAACTGAAGCCAAATCTTTATTCAAAGGTTAATTATTTAAAGGTCTGTATTTCTCACTGTAAGTAGGCCATTTGTAGGTTGATTTTCCCAGAAAACGGTAAACACTCTGACAGTATCAAAACATCGCTCTGTTTTTTTAAACACTCCCATCAGCCAAGCACAGCGACATTGGCTTAACCAATGGCGTGACTGTGGGGCAGAACTGTTTTTTGACCAGTGGCTGACAGGAAAGTGTTTGGTAACCCTGCCGGAAAACGTACTTTTGAAAATTCATTTTGTTGATGCAAAAATAACGTTTAATTACGTTAATGAAGCAATGCTTCGACCCTAATTAATATACTATTCATCCATGAATATTTTCAGGCTGTAAAGTCTAAAACAGGCCCTGGAGAGTTTCTGAGGAATTCTCTGTGGCACACTGGAGACACAAATGACCAAGTGCGTTTGCTGTGGAAAGACCCTCGTAATGTGGGCTGGAAGGACAAGGTGTCCTATCGCTGGAACCTGAAGCACAGGCCTCAGGAGGGATACATGAGGTTACACATCTAACATTGCTCACAAATACTGCTGACTTCAGCAAAGGGTCTTATTTCTGCTTTGTTTGGCACAGAGTGAAGTTCTATGAAGGGGCCGACCTGGTTGCGGACTCTGGAGTGGTCATTGACACCAGCATGAGAGGGGGGCGTCTGGGGGTCTTCTGCTTTTCACAGGAGAACATCATCTGGTCTAACCTGAGATACCGCTGTAACGGTGAGTGAATTTCTAAAGTTTCCTTATTAAAAGATCAGCAGCAGATTCACCAGTGAAATGTCATTACACATGTGATGTTCCAAACTTCTGCTTTTGCTCTGGAACACAAAAGCAAAAATACAGAAAACTGTATCAGCTGCTCTTTTTCATGTAAATACAATAAACAGGGACTGAAGCTTCAAGCTAAAGAATGCACGAACATCATAAAAGGGATCTATACAACCTGTGCACTGTATTTAAGTAGAAAGGTACAGTGTGTTTGCTGTGAGGAACAAACTCAAATTTAAAGCACATTTTTCAGAATTCCAGCATTTGTGTTCCACAGAGGAAATGCAGTCACATGTGTAGAAGGACATGAGGGTGAAAGTCATTTCTATGCAGATTCTATTGAATAATATTCATCTTTTCACATTTACAGACACAATCCCTGAAGACTACACAGAGTACAGAGCCCAGCAGCTGGGAAACTAAGAAGAAACAGAGAAGCACATTACAAACCTCTCCACAGAACAGAAGCAGACATTTTACAGAACCATTTACTGACTTCTGCCTTCCAGACCAAATCGAGTTTAATAGTGACGCTGTATTTACTCCTGCTGTAGGGCTCAAGCAACAAAACTACAGTATAAGCAATCTTGCTGCATAAACATACCTGTGCAAATGTTTTCTGATGAGGGATGTGTAAGGTTAGGGTAGACAGTGTAGTCATGTGCACAACACCGAGGCAGGTTTATTAGCGCTGTATCCTTCTCAATACACCTCAGCCAAGGTGAAGTGTGTCATTTACTTGATGTTAAAAACGTTCTCCCATCTCTGCTTCATATTACAAGAGTATGTGGATTTCCCACAAAAGTATTAACACTGTTGCAGTGTTAAATCACTCTTCAAACAAACTCCACCAGCCTGATACAGGAACTTTAGCCCAACCAATAGCTTGAGTTTGGGGCGGGGTCATCTGTTTAAGAGTTTATTAAGTTAAGAACAGCCATTATTTTTGCAACTACTTTTGGTTAGTAGGAATTACACACTTCACCTTGTTTTCTTGCACAGAAACATACAATCTTACTCCTTTGCTTGCTTTTTTATTGAAAGAACCGGCAATATCAATAAAAACATTAAAAAATAACATTGGTGTTTGAATTGGTAACATTTGAACAGATGATGCTACAGAGAACATTCTGAAATAATGGAACACAATCACAAATGAGGAAAGAACAGATTGCAAACAGAGATCTTTTTGGAAGAATAATGTCTTCATTCAAGATTAGTGATGTACAGCACGAGACTGAAACTCAAATAGCATAACTAGTGTCAGTTTAGCATGGATTATTTACAATAAAGCACATATTTCAATGAAATGTAGTTTATGTTCAGCATATAAAACCCCAGACACACTCTTTAATAAACACTGATCACTGATCAAATGATCCACAGGTGAAACAACAGGCTCATGACAGAAACTGATCTTTTCACTGATTTGTGATCAGTTGTAGCATGTAGTGTTTAAGGCAGCCGTAACCCTCTACTGTAACACAAAAGATCAACAAGATCATCAGCAGATTCTACAGGGTGTCTCTTGTCTTCAGTTTGAGATGTCACGTCAGTGAGATTTTGGTTTGTCTGTAGTTTGGTCAATAACACAATCCCATCACTCGCATGTAAGACTGCCACAACTGCTCCACACAAAATAATTCTAAAATAACAAATAATTCCAGTTGTGGATTCTGTCTATCGTAGACTCTAATGTCAGACACTTTGTAATATACCATCAAGAACAGGCAGCTCTTGAAACCATGTAGCACCACAAAGAAAGACCTTATAATGATCAATAAACAACATGAGAACTATAGAAACACATTTATATCAACACAAACCTCTGACTGAGTTTAAATGCAGTTTCAGTACAGAACTGTACACTGTAGCAATGCTGGTGAGCAGAAAGGATGATATAAATGTGTTGTTCTGACATTGACATGCTTTAATGCTCATAGTGCACGAGTCTGAATCTTCTCTAACAGACGACATCCAAAATCTAAAGCACCGCTTAAATTGTAACCAACATATGGGGAAAGAGAGAAACCAAATCATCTTAAATAATGTTGAGGGCCTGCTGACAGTGTGTGCCAGTTTTGGATTTTGCTGTGGCCCTGTTTTGAGTCTCCATTTCAAATCAATATACAAATATTTACTGGGGATGGCAGTCACATGCTCTTCCTTTGAATGGTGTGATTCACTGGAAATAACATTCAGCCAAACATGTCTGCAGCTGACAGCTGAAGCATCACACCCAGTAATGTTGCCAACTTTGGAAATACTGTCAGTATTTTGGTGTGTTTTACAAAGAAGCTCTAAGGTGTTTCAATAAGGTAACAAGAGCTCATTTAATCACATATGTGCAGTTATATCTGATCATTCTTCCTTGCACACTGGACATCCCACCTGCAGCCTCTGTGATGGGGCCCAAGTCCCCTTACAGCATAATGAAACAAGTGCATTATGGTTCATTTGGGCTATTAAAAAGATTTTACTATGAATAAAAGCTGCACAAAGACAGACAGATGTGCTCACAGATGTGCTCACAGATGTGCTCTAAATGTATTTATGCAGAAATACAGTGCGAGTCACTATATATCACAGGCTTTGGTGTTTATTATCCATGAGGTTTGCTGTATGTCGCTAGACTTTGCACAGTTATGCACACTAATGTGTTAGCTGGTGTTGTGTCACCTCAGTCTGAACGTACTTGTATGAGTCTTCTACCTAACTTATCTTGATACCTTATTTATTGAAACACCTCCATCATAAAATAACACACAAGAAAGCTAAATGTATTGTGGATTTGCATAGAATTCTTCAGCAACCCAAAAAAAGAATGAGGAACAGTCAACACACTTACAGGTGATGTACGAGTCTGAGATATGTGTTTGTTTCTATACCTTCATGTTTTCAGGAGCAGCATAAAAACAATCACAACATGATTCTGTAACAACTTTCCATTAAAGTACAAGCACGTAGAAACTAAGACTACAAAACTCTAAACAAATAAAAACTTGCAATATCAGAGTACAAAAACAAAATCTCACACACATACACACAGTAGTTGTCATTGAAGAGTGGTGATAGTGGGTGATAGTGGGTCTAGGCTGTGTGATGGGGGTCTAGGCTAGAAATCTCTTTGGGAAGAGCATGGGGGCTATCAGCGTCCACATGTAGAGAAAAAGACAGACCCAGCAGGACGCCATCTTGATCCAAAACACAGACCAGCTCCCCTCCAACAGCTGCTCAATCTTTGCATTGTCATAACTGCAGAGAGAGATCATCACCCATTATGTATACTTCATGGTGACCTTTGACCTCCTGGTGCTGGCTAAAGAAATGGTTTTTCTGTGATTAAAGCTGCAGTCTGTAACTTTCGCCTCTTAACATTGTGCCTCTTAACACTGATCTTTGAACACTGATCTGATATGTTCTGGCTTACTAACTGTTTTGTGTTTGTTTTGTAACCAAAAAGGTTACAGACTGCAGCTTTAAATGATTAATTATTCAAATTTCAAATTCAGATTGATTTGTTTAAATTTGGCACGATACGTTAATTAGACAATAAAAAGTAAAAATAAAAAAGATTTTGTTATACATATAAAATAACTAATTTTATTAAAATAACTACTGTTTACTTTTGACAGACCTTCATTTAAAAGATAACATTTACTGAAAACCAGTAAATTCACACTTACTGAAACCAGTAAATTCACACTTACTGAAAACCAGTAAATTCAAACTTACTGAAACCAGTAAATTCACACTTACTGTGGTACTTACATTTAGGCATTTGGCAGACGCTTTTATCCAAAGCGACTTACATTGCATTATACTATACATTGATCATTATACATTGAGTATGTGCAATCCCTGGGATCG
>JAZGTJ010013216.1:0-15201 GCA_036877575.1 Botia almorhae
GCCTTTTTTTTATTACCTACGCCTAAAGTGAAATCTATGCAGATAAACCACTTGAGTGTGGAATTATTCAACAGATTCAGATGAATTCAGTTCAGAGTCGTTCAACATAATTAAAAATTGGTGTATTGGGATGCAAAATCCATGATGGAATGTGGCAGTCATGCAGATGCAAAAGTACAAAACTGTTATTTAAATGCGCGACGTGGCAGACAGGGACAGGTGGCTAGCAAACCTCAGTAAATGAAGTGAAAATAAGATTCGGTGTAGTAATTAAAGCTGAAATTGGGTTGTCTTGTTGGGATCATTGTTATTACCATTCACAGAAATTATTCCAAAGACAAACGCTGTTGTAGCACTGAAAAAAATTTAAATCTAAAGGTGTGCTGCAATATATGAAGTTTTTCTATTTTTAAGCAGTGCTTGATGGTTATATTTAATTAATCTCCCATGTGTTCTGACTCAGTTTTGTTATGTATAATAAAATGGCCTGTTAGACAGGAAGGCAGCATCTGATCACATGATCTGTCCATCTGTTTGAATGTATCACTCATTCCTGCATGTATCAATTTTTTCCAGCAACAATGAAACATTGAAACTGTTATTTGTGATCTTATCCCTGGTGCAGTCTGAGGCAGTATTTATTGGTTTTCTCAGGCTGTTTGTAGTGAGTGAGTGAGCACCTCAGTGTGAGGGTCAATAGCTGAACAGAGAGGGTGGAAGCTGAACTGTTTTCAGCTGTTTGGCTTTGAATTAAAAGCGTTTTCTATATGTGTATCCAGTTTCCGCCGCCTGCGTTTACTATCTCTCTCCGCAGCTCTTAATCAATGGCTGTGCTGTGTTGTTGGTGTTCAGCTGCACGTTTGAACAGGCCTGTGTGAGCATCCTCATTTTTTTCAATGGGTTTTCCTTCACATACAGTATTTTCTGTTGCAATTCTGTTTGAGGATGCTGGGGGTGCAGATACAACTTCACCTTTAAGGTGAGAAATCCAAGTGTGAGTGATGTCATCAAACCTTCTGCCATTTTGCCTGGTGGCTTGAGAGCTGCCACCTGCTTTTTTTGCTTTCTGTGGCAATAACATAGTGCCTGTGTTTGTAAATGCAAGTACACACATTTTCCTTGCTGTCCAAACAAGAATATGCTATTCTATTTTTAAATAAGAAACATGATGTTTATGGTTAGAATGTATGTATGTATGTAAATTATGTAAACCTAGACTAAATAATAAACCTATAGCTCGACTGAATAAAAACTTCTTAAATCTTTATTTTAAAAATTTTTACAAAATAAAAAATAAACGGTTTTTTTGCTGATCCCTAAGGTTTTCCCAAAGGTTTTGTCAGATTTAGCTTACTTTTAGGTACAGTTTGTCCCCATGGTACTGTATAGCTAAATGAACTTACACACTAGGAATGAGGAAAAATATTAGCATCATCGATGTCTGTGTCAGAAGGGACGCGATTCATAAAAATACAGTCATGCACAAATGCCAAATGAAATGAACCTGTTACTATCATGTTTAAATGAATTGATTTAATCTCTCTGAATGCACATTAAGTTCTTAATGTCATCGCTAGTTTGGCACTGTTTATATGCCCGAGGGGCTGCAGAACTCTTTCCCCGTCATGCTGTTGTTTCTGTTTCTCATGTCTGAGGTGAGACTCTTCGCTCTCGGAATCTCCGCATGCAGTATTTTAGTTGATGGCCTACAGGCACAGGCTCCATTATTAGAAAATACCCACGGACCCATATTAAAACCCAGCCTGTCTCTGTCACTCTCGGTACAAGGCTACACGAGACACTCGTCTCCAGTAATATCCAATTTAAATGCTTGCAGGTGGCACGGCAAATGGACGCCCATTTCCATTTACTTATTTTGTTGCCCATAAAGGCCACTGTTTTCATAGCCTGAGCATGTTCCGCTGGAAGGCAGGAAGGTGTCTCTTTTTTTCTTTCCTTGTTCTTCAATCTCTCTTATGTCATAACAGAGTGGTGATATGTGGGGCAGATGTAATTATCAGTGCTTGTTGGATTAACTGGCCACCTGTGAACTGACTGAAACATCAATGGGGAGCTTTTTGTACGTGTGAATGAGTAAGAGATAGGGCCATGTCGATACAGTTTTCGCAACATGGTGGGGTGCCCTGCCCTCAAAGACTCGCTTTGCTTTGTCTTTTCTCTAGTTCGTTGCTTGTTTATGGATTGAAACACGGCTGTAAATTTGAGAAGTGGTCGCCTACATGTCTGTTACAGCTCAGCTGCTCTTCAGAGAACCGTTACCAGCATCTCATCTCTTTTTTTTGGGTGGTATCCGTCTCTCCGCATTTTTTCTTTATGTCGACCTACGTTTCTTACAGTTGATGGATCACCAGACTAGTGGCTCTCAGGCAACCTTGAAACTAGAATCTGTTCTGTTTTAATATAAGTTCTGACTGGGGATTTGATGACTTGCCTCACCTTTGGGAATTGAAAATGAGGAAAAAAAGCGTGTGCGTGTTTGTGCGCGCATGTGTGCGCGTGTGTTAATTTACAGTCACAAATTTGAGTCTGTTTTTTTTTTTAAGGGTTTGTTAATTCTGACGGTGCATACATTTCTGAATTATAGTTTTAATGACTTTTTTCAGAAACTGCAGAATGATCAAATAATATACTATTCAATTTTTAATGTTTTCTCAGATTCATAACAACAGCATACTGTGGACAATTAGATGTACAACAATTTATACAATTTAAACTGAGATGAAACTATTAATAGAGTCATTAGGAGAGTTTTTTGTGCTGTTGCTGTGATAATTACAGATTGACCTGCCCCTAAACAAGTTCAAGTTTATTTCTATAGCACATTTCACAATGGCACACTGTTACAAAACAGCTGTACAGATGAAAAATATCCAAAGATATTTAAAAGTGAAAACTGAAATTGAGAAATTTAGGAAAAGGAAGAAAATTCAAATTATAATAATAATAAAATGATTAAACAATGATGATAACACAATGTACAAATCAAATGTTCTAAGCTAATGTCAGCAGTCCCCCAGTAAACATCACATAAAAAACTGTGATGCTCTAATTCATTCTTAATTTAAGTTCATTTTAAGACTAATTTCCCTCTTTGTAATAGTTTTGGTTTGCTTACGCTACTTTCACATTTGTGAATGCATCAACCTCTTCCAAAATGTCTTCATTTCTCTGTGATATTCAGTGACGTTTTATTCAGTTCTTCCTAACCTATAATTTGATAAACCAATTCCAAATTGGCTCAACTTGATGCCAGTCCTCATGTCTTTCTGAATTTAGCACATCTTGGAGTCAGAGAGATCTAATTAGGCCTGGAGTGGAGGTGCTGTTCTTGTTATTCAGCCTCATGGTGACTCATTGAAAATAGGTATGGATGTCACACAGACAAGAAGCCTGTGAAAGACGAGCGTGTTTCTCCAGTCAAACCTGCAGTTCTTTCTCTTACTGCGAACAGTCAGAGCTGCCATAACCTGCTGCCCTCTCTTAGATGGAAATCAGCCAATGAGAAGTGATGAACTGGCGTTAATGTCAAAGAAAACTTTTAGTTAATGGAAAGTTCCCATTGACGTTTAACTATGGCTCCAAGCTGAGTCCTTGTTTTTCATTTGCGCTTCCATGCATCTTCCCTTGACAAGTTGCCTTTTCCACCCACCCTGCCTTTCTCCTTTACTGTCCTTTACCAAATAACTGATGAAGGGTCAAAAATGAATCAAACAGTGGACATTTAGTATTTCTGCTTCAACACCCATGAGTCTGAATGTTTGATGAGTCCGTTTACAGTTGGAAGGAGTCCCAGGCCAGAGGAGTAATTGTACAAGTGGGTCAGAATGGTTTTGTTGTGGCTGAGAGTGAGGAACAGAGCAATACCAGATTGCATAGAATATCAGATTGGATTGTACACTTTAGTTTAATCCAGCAGTTTTTAATAAAGTGCCCATATAGAAATATTTATATATTTTTATGCGCAATTTTTTTTAAATGACACGAAGTTGACGGCAATACAGAATATCTAAAAGAGGCGTGGCCAAGAATCATTGACCACGCCCATTGATTTTATCCACCCTGTGTCAATTAACAAGAGACCCTGACAGCACACAGATGCTGCAGGCAAGCATTTGCACGCACGTTTGCACACAGGTTTACTGAGGAACACATTGGGAATTTCAGCCACTCTTCCCTGTCAGTCTCAGTGAGCAAACATCTGTCAGTCCACAACAGCATGCAAATCCTGAAGAGAAAGGAAAATATTAGCATCAAAAGCCTGTGATGTCCAGACCCACGAGCAACAGCAGAGGGATTATAGGGCTGTCAGAAGAAGACAGAGGAGGGATGACAAGCGTTTCTTTCTGCTTTAATACAATCAGAGGGAACATCTGAGACTGAGGAGAAACAATGAAGAAAACAGAGCAAGAAGTCTTCACTTTGACAGTATGACTGTTTTTGGTGTGGGGGGCTTTTTGTGATTTGTTTTTCTTCAGTAGCAACAGGAAATGGACAGGAAATGATGGGTAGGTTAGGCAGAGTGGGTTGGAGAACAATGCAGAAGACCCACGTGAGCAACGTAGCTGAATGGAATAATTCCACTGCAAAGAACTTTTGTGCAACAGAGTTCTGTGCATGTTAAAGGTTATTTATGGAACCATACACTCCAACAAAGAACAAATTAGGAACCTTTATTTTTTAAGTTGTATGTATCACTATCTATATGAATATGTTGATGGGTAAGAAATATTTTTATTGAATTAATGCATGGATGTACGATAGCAATTGAGCAGTTTAAATCCACTGTACTTACCTCAAGTTCCAAAAATTAACGTTTCTTTGAATCGAATGGCCATTTCATAATAAATGGCAACGTTACTTCCTTAAAGTGACCATCACATGTACTTCTCACTAACAAACTTACGAAAGGGAAGTTTGTGAAGAGATTTCTTTTTGAATGACCCTACCTGTGGAGCTGCCTTCCCGCGGTTCCCTTCAGGGGCCCAAACAGCCATTTGAAAATCACCCAGCGTGTATGAAACACGCCAGCTAACCTCTAGGCCTACAAATGTATCATGGGACCAAATGTTAAAAAACAGTCAACAATCTTTGCTGGTCTGTTTTATTTGTGTTTACTCTGATACTGTTCATAACTCCAGATTGTCCTTAGGCGCCATGCATCATCTTGGTTTATGGGAACCACTGGCCATGGTGAGTGAAGTTTTAGAGCATCTTCACCAGTGCACTCAGTCGATATCTCCTGTGATGATTTATGGGTGAGAGATATGTGGTACATTTTAGTTGGTTGCTGTTGGAAAGGCTCTGGAGCAAGCTGACATTGAGTATTCTGCTCTGAGGTGAGGCCCCTCAGCACAGCGCTTGTTTTTGATGTGAAGCCTTAACTCTAACAAGCCTTGCTTATCTCCTTGACCGTGACAGGTTATGATAACCTGCGGTTCTGGCCAGGTGACCCGTAGAGTGATGAGAGGAGTGAAACATCATTCTGTTCTTGCAGGTTGTCAGTGTAACAGAGGCTGAAAGGACAGAAAGCATTTAGTACGCACTTCCTACATTTTAAATAGATCCATTAATCCAACCAGAAGAAAACAGTTTGTTTTTGGAAGCTGATTTCTTAAGAAAGATTTCTGAAAGATGGAAGTTAGTTAAGGTTCCCTACTGGGCCCCAACCAACCGGCTGAGAAACAGTTACCTAGACAGAGACATTTACAATTGCTTGGCTGCCTTTCAGAACGTTTCTAACCCAACCCTGTCCCTTAAATATCTAATCCAACAAGATGCTCTTGGTCTAGTCATCCTCACTAACCAGGTAGACCAGCATCTAACCTGCATACCCAGGCTTGGAACTACTTTTTTAATTAAATTTGTTGACTGTAGAGAACATCCCAAATATGGAGATGTTCCAGTCAGTTAGGATGTTGCCATAGAAAGCAGGTGTTTATGTAGGTGGTAGACAACAAGGCAGCTCACTAGCATTTGGAACAGATTCATAAAGTTTGTAAACTTTTAGCTGAATTTGTACTTTCTACACATTCTCCCACTTTCTTCTCACCCTCATTCGCGCTCTCCCCCACACTCTCTCTCTTCTCATTTGAATGCTGCGGGGCTGTTGTCTGGATGATGCGGCAGCCATTGATCTGATCTCCTTGTCTCCTACAGCAGATCAAATATACAACATACCTGCAGTGTCAGCAGCTCCCAGAAGCAGAGCACACAGAGAAAGAGAGAGGGGGGAGGAAGGGAGGAGGGGGGGGAGAATGCTTAGAGAGGAAATGAATGAGCCACCAAACAAATGATTATTCCTACAACAGATCACAAGCTTGTGTCAGTAAGGGGGCAGATAATGTGCTATTCTGAGATCAAGGAAGTTTCATTTTGACTCCAATATACCCGATTTTTGTTTTATATATTGTAGGATTTATATCAGTTCCATTCCAGCATGCTTCACATATATCTAGGCAACAGGTTTATTTCGGCAAACCATCTATACTGTTTTTTACATAAACCAAACTACACACATAGTTTTTTCTATTCTTTTGGGAACTTTCTTTGACTTCAGTTTTTGTACTGAGCTAAAAATACTTTCTTTCCCTTATAAAATCTAATGTTCACAGAAATATTTTTTGTTAGTTTTTCAATACGACATTTTTAATAATGTTTAAGACTTTATTTCATAGAGAGGAGGCGTTGGTCCCCATAATATAGGTGATTTAATGCTGTCATGATTTAATTGTCAGTATTGTGTCTATAAAACGTTATGCAACTCCAGTGTTCTATATTGGCTTGTATATAGGGCATGATTTTTGCTTAAAAAGACTGAATTTCCTCTGGGTAAAGGGCTGGGTAAAGTTGAGCATTCTTGTGTAGTCTTAAGGTTGTTACTGCAGTTACATTTAATTGCTTGCGAGGTGGGCTGACTGGACTAACGGTAACAGACTGTATCATTAGCTTTCTCTTTTGTACTGTTACAATACAATAAGCCAAAAAACAACTATAATGTCACAGAGAAGTCCCCTCTAAGAGGTTTTATTTAATTTCTTTTACTTCCTTCTCAGCCCTTACTTTCTCTCTCTCTCTCTCTCTCTCTCTCTCGCTCTCTCTCACTCTCGCAAACACTCTATTCTGTCTTGCTAAATGAGGCACTTTCTCCTCTCACTACTCTAATTTGGAGTTTTAATTTAGCCTTAATGTAAGTAACCTCTCTATCTGTTTTGTGCTTTGACTTTTATTTATTTTTTTGCTTCTATATCTCACTGACTGAGAGTGCTGGTTGGTAGGAGGGTTAGCAGAGTGGTTTTGATGAGTGAGTGTGGAGGAGAGAAGCTTTTTCTCCCCCTGGACTCTTTCTGAAACACATCCATTTGTGCGGTCAGGCCTATCAGCATGTAATGACACTTACGAGGCTCTCTGTGGACATAAATTGAGTTTGGTTGCAGGATTATGGTCTTTTGCTGGGCTGGTGCATCTCGACTCCATCTGGAAGGTTCCTGCACATCTGATAGCCCTTTAAAGCACCAATAACTGATTAAAAACTGCTCAGAATACTGAACAGTGGAAGCAATTTAGTCAAAGTACTACTGCAGCAGGCCAGCTAACTTAGTTTACCAGGACTGTTGTGGTTTTATTCTGACTAGATAGCTATTTATAAACAGATATTTGTGCTGTGAGGGACTGTAAGATGCACAGGAATCTTTCCTCAGTTGTTTGTCCCAGGAACTTTCTAGATTTAAGAACTAGTTCACCAAACAATGAAAATTGTGTCATAATTTAGGCACTCTTTTGATGTTTCAAAGACTTTTACAAGTTACAAGTGGAGTTTATTGTCATTTCAACCATATACAAGTACATAGTGAAACGAGACAACATTTCTCCAGATAAGGTGCTACATAAAACAAACACTAAACAAACACTAAATACTAAACACTAAACATCACAGACATAAGGGCTACATAAATTAAACAAAGTATATACATAAAGTGCACAAGTGCAAAAACACGTGCAGACTTTAAGAAGAATATGTTTAGGTTGATTCAGTACAATGGAACTACATTTTATTTTCATGTTTAGAAAAATGCATGCAGTTGGGTTTGAAATGACACAAGGGTGAACAACTGGCACCATTTTCATTTTTTTGTGAGCTTCAGGATGTGTGGATGCACATCCTGAAGTCTTGCAACTTGCAGAACAACCCTGTCCTTACATTGACTTGCCATTTTTCTTACCAAGACTTTTTGGTCTTTTGGTAAAGTCTTGGTAAAGTCTGCACCCTCATTTGACCGGACACACTTGCCTGATGCTGTGAAAGGATTGACGCAGTCTTTGTTTTAGTTCACAAATGAGATCCATTGCTCCATTTAGAGTCTAAATGTTTAGGCTGGCTGCAGGGACAAGTTTTCAGCATTCCCCGGTCAGAATAAATGTTGCTTTAATCTACAGCTGTCAACACACTGCATGTTACTCTGTGTGATTGCCGAGCTTCTGTTTGTTTCTGGCCTGAGATGGCACTTGGCAAAGAGGCTGCATCTCGGGCAGGGTTGAAATGAGTATTTTGCCACCCAGCCTGTCATAATGAGTAGATGCAGACACATTATAAAACATCGGCTCTGTACTGTATGGGGGCTTTATCTTGATGGTGTTTGACTAGAGTCTGATACTGTCTCACTAAAGACTCGGAGGAAATGACTCTTTGCAACTACTATAAGATAATGTAAGTGCTAAGAATGTGCTACGAAGGTATGATTTTGTCTTTGTTTATTTGTTAGATTTGTTAGCAGATTTTGTGTAACCCAATTGTTGGAATTAGTGGGAATAAAGTGCACTAAACATCTACTCTTTGCAGAAAGCAAGAATATGTGTTATGCGTCACATGACATCAGTTGTATTCCAGAAATGAAGGGAATGCTCGTTTGATCTGCACTGTGTTCAAGAATGTATTACCGGCTTCAAAAAATGAATCCTGGTATGTAGCTGAGATTAATTGGGACATTGGAGAGCTTGTGATTGAGCTCAAGTTAGGACCACCTCAGCCAGGCTGTTTAAAGAAAGCCCTGACGCTACAGCGATGAGCAGAGGGGATGTATAACAGGGCCGCTAACAAACGCAGTGAGCAAACCAGAGCAGAGGGAAGAGTCATACTGATAAATATTCACGCTTTGCTGAAGGGAAATGGAGACCTTTTTTTTCCCTCTCTCCAGCTGCTCCCTCCATTAGGCCACCGCTAAGAGGGAACTTTGTCTCAGTGCACGTTCGAAGCTAACAGATGGTGACATTTCAGGCCATGCCCAGTTCGGCGAAAGGTTCGAGGGGATGAGTTTGGCGCTCGGACACTGCCAGAGGTATGAGGTTCAGGGGTCAGATGCAGAGGTATGTCTTACCCAGGATGGAGAGAGATGGATGATGATATATAAAAATCACGTTGCAATATTTGTTTACTGCATCTGGTTTTTAATGTAGTTTTTAATTTGATGTAATAAATATTTTTGATGTAATAAATGTTTTCGAGAATTCTTCCACTGGTGCATCTGGATGGACACAACATAATAGAACAAAATTTCTCATGAGGCATTTTTCAAACATTACTTTAATTGGCACAGTGTCTTCAATGCAGTACAAATGGTGCAAGACATCACATGGCCAAAGATGTCTGTCTGATGCATGTGACAAGAATGCAACAGATAAATGTGATTTGAATAGATTACTGTGGACTGCAGGCCAGTGATAGACTAGCATAGCATGAAAACAAACCATATATTGCCTTCCAAAGCCATTTTTAATCTATTTAGCCTTTACTTCATAATAATGTTATGCCTTTCAGTTATCTTTATTAAGGGTCTTATCTTAGCAAACATCGATACATGACTATTAGTTCACCTAATGAATTGCATATAATTAATTGCAGTAACATTTGATTGATTTTAATGATAGCCTTATTTCTGGTTAAAACCAGAATATGCATTTTATTTTCACTCCAGCTCTGCTCCAGGTTCTTTATTTTCTGCTCTTCACTCACTCCCAACTCACCCCTTTCTGTTTGTTCGCTCCATGGCAAAAATGTGTGCCAGAGTTTTTGAAATCACAAACCTCTATCACATTATTTATATATATTAAATATATATAAATAACGTGATATATACAGTATATATATACATACACACACATATATATACATATATATATTTGTTATTTTTCTTTTCCATGTTATTTAGAGTTTTTGTCCAAACCAGTCTGAGACAGTGATACACAATGAGCTAAAATGGATTTTATGGTATAACATCTGATGTGGACACAGTGAGATCCGGCTTTCAGATCCATTTTTCTCTCTATTGTGTGTAACTGTGCTTAACACATGAATGCTTGTATTATTGGCTCTTGATGAAGCGGTAGTGAGGAAGATCCAGATGCTCCGACTTTCAAAATCTGTTCCTCACTCAGGTCAAAATCACACCTCTCTGCTCTTCGATCCACTCTGCTCCCATACTCTGGTTAAAACAGTTGCTTCCCGTCACAGACTTCCGTGATCATTCCTCAGAATTCCTAGATGGATTTCTATGGATTAATAACAAGGGAGCGAGAAGGTGTCACCTGGTTGAGGGCAGCATTATAACAGAGTCTGGCTGATGAGAATGAAGAAGACAGCGGAGAACAGACTCACGTTCTGCAGATAAGAGCATTTTGAACAGCTTGTTTCAGGATCCATTTGAATTATTGATTTGACAAATCCTTTCTGCATGCATTCCAGTGTGTAGCTTCAAATGTAGACTTTCTTATGAGCCGGTTTATGTATGTATATAAGGCTGGGCGATGTATATTAAATATTCTCCATATGCTTGGGGTGATTTTGTTGATGATACTAAATCATGCGACATTATGAAAACTGCAGTGATTTTGATGCACTTTTTATCTGGCCATTAAGCTGACTTACAAAAATGTAAGTGCCCAGACAGAGATGTTTAGCTTAAAGCCAAAGAACTACAGAGGCAAAACCAGCATTAGAATGGTTAAATTTGATTCCTTCAGTTCAGCCTGTCTGTTTCAATAAATCGAGTACAAACTATTTTTTATGTAATAAAGAAGTTTTAGAGAGAAAATTAATTTTTATGACTATCACCCAACCTTGTTCGTACCGTGTGCATGCAAACAACTTGTCCATCTGTAATGCTTTTGCTTCATTGTGTCTCAGTGTTTCTGAATAAAGATGAAAAAAGGCACACTCACGTCCCTTCAGGGTCCTGCTGCGTGTACAGGGCACAACACATCAATAAATTATAGCAGAGTTGGCGAGGGGGGCTGTCAGCTTGCTGTGACCGCTGTTCAAGATCCTGCTGTCTTGCAGAGAAATCACACACAACATGTCACTGGTTTGTTCTTCCCTACCTTAAATAAACGTCACTCTCAAAGCTTATGAATTTATCAGGATGCCCCAAAGGCAAGGAAACATTCCTTTTACCACGTAATGCTACACAATGTCCACAGTCACACAGCCTAGGGCCAGACATCATTTTCAGCTGAAAGTACTAAAAGGGCTGTACTGACACAGTCTTGTGTTATATATTGTGATTTTGTTTTTGTAGGAATTGCAGTGTGCATTTAATGTTTGTCTGCTTATAATGTATAGGTATGTGGCCATATGCAAGTGAACAATTGAACAGGTGGCATGCTAGGCTACTATGCTGACTAGATAGCATCCATTAAATGTAATGATTTTGAAGACAATAATGGATGTTTTTAAATAGTTAAAGTTTACAGCTGAAATGTATACCAGGAATTATATTCAGGCACGCTGTAGAGTACTCATTTAAAAGTCTTTCAGCCAGTGTAATCGAATAGGGGTCCTAAGGTGGGCTTTTTGGCAGGACGGACCCAATTGTTGTTTCTCTGTGTGGTCTTAGCAGCTTCTAAAGGGTGTGACGTGTGTATTGTAACGTATGTATTGTGATGCAGCTGGAAATACCCAGCTCTATTTATATTGCCGTCAGATCATTGGCACTTATTTCCTGACTTGGTTTATGCTGTTTTTATCAGTCACATAAATCCTTTATAAAGCCACATATAAATAGCTTCTCATTGAAGCTGGTGGCTTTGGCTTCATGCAGCACTTTTGCTCTGTGTTCAAGAATGCTCTTTAAGAGTCTCCGGAGAAGACTGTTGGACGAAAACAACTGCTAAAAGCCCTCAAACATAACCAAAATAAAACTGAGGTGTTGCCATGGTTACATCTTCTCTGATATCTAATTTTTGTACTTTTACCTCTTGCTCTGTTTTTGACTTTGCCTTCTTCCTTACTCTCGTACTGTAAGTGCTGGAAAGGTCTTGAAAATTAGTTTTTGTACATACCTTTGTTGTGGTATTTGCCTGAGATGTCTTATTTTTATGACTATTCTTTATTACATTGTGTTAAAAAGAAATAGTTCATCTAAAATGAAATGTCTGTCATTATCCTCATGTTATCTCAAACCTGTATGACTTTCTTTGGTGGAACACACAAGGTGCTTTTTTAAGAATATCCTGACCACTGTTATATATAATGAAAGTGAATGGATTCCCGGGCGGTCAAACTGTAAAATGGTGATTTACGTTTGTGTTCCTATGGGAAAGTCATATGGGTTTGTAATGTGACAAAAGTGAGTACAGACAGAATGTTCCGGTAAGGAATGAGATCTCATATATAGAGCCTCAGCTGATTTTTATCTGATGCCAATGAGTGAGTTCACAGGAAGCATACCGTTCAGTTGGCTGACCTCCCCACATTCATCATATCCAGCTTGGTTGCAGGCAATTGATTAGTTATCAGCCTAGTCTCAATCAATGCGGCACACTGTGGATATTCATATTGGAAGATGTCACGCAATGTTGCGAGATAATGCATCACCAACAGGCCATTTTCAGCCATTTTTGTATGATGTAACATTAACATGTTAATTCCTTTAAAGCGTTTTTTTTGCTCCTGTCATTTGGATGGCAATTGGTGACCTTCAAGGCTTAACACGCACCCTGCCTTTCCCGCTGTTGTAATTGCCTCAATATCTCCTTTGTTCCTGGAAAATTAAACCCTGTTCTTGCAGCTTTTGCTGCTTATTAGCCCCCTGCAGTGTGAATGAATAAATCAATGGCTAAAACAGGACAGGTCTAATGGGGAGTGTAAGCATGTCATTGGAAAAAGCTTCGATCTTTGCCAGCCCCTGACCACAGGATCCTCTGTCGGAGACCTCGGGGGTCTGGGTAAAATCACCCCAGCTCTGCCTTCATTCCGGAGAACATTTGATTTCGTCTTCCAGCATGTGGTCTCCATGACCTTGTTGATGAAAGTGGAAGCAAACGGAGGCTCTCTCTCCTGTGGTCTCTGTTGCAGAGGACTCATGGACATGGTCTTTGGAGTGAAGTTTTGGGGCACTGTGGCCTAAGAGAAGGTTATTCCTAATCCCATCCCGAAGCAGTGTAGATAGATCCTGCCGGATCAGAAGAAGCAGCAGAGGTCAGGTCTCTCTCTGGGTGTCCTGGTTAGTGAAGCAGAACATTTAGTTTTTCTGCACGGCGTCTCGGAGCTGAGGGCTTTTACGCTTTGGGTTGAAGAAATGGGTCAGGGTTTTACTAGGCCAGCCAGTCGACATGACCCAGAATGCTGTTCTTTAGGTGAAGACAGAACCCCTTGCCTTTTTCTTGACCTTTACCCTTGAATGTTAACCATGGGTTTCGTTTGGAGTGCATTAGTTCAGATTACACAGCTGCACTTTAACCCTGAGAACAAGTGCTGGAAAAGAGTCGGTGAGTGGTGGTAGCACAAGGTGAAATCTCTGGGCAAAAAATGCAGTTGCATTGGGTCAACGTTTACTATGGTAGCCTGCAAACTTGGATGTTTATTACAAAAAGCCTAATACTATTGCAACACATTTAGTCTCCCAGATCCAGACAACAGCTGCAAGGCATCGTCCACACTGTAGCTGAGAACTGCCCACTTAGGCAGAGGCTGTTTGGTGTAATGACCAGCCAAAGTTGAATTTTTTTTGTGATGTTGAAGGTTGGAGAATATCTCAAATCAATAATACATTATCACACTCGCATGCAACCAAGGGGAGGCTAATTCAAATCACTTCTGCAAGCACCAACATGAATAACAGTCTTTGCGATCTGACTTCAAGACATTGCATACAGTAGCAGCCAATTAAACTAAACCTTGATTTTTGCCAGCTTTATCTATTTCTGTGAGCAATCAGATGGACCAGGATTGGTTCGTGGGAGGTCTGTGAGAGTGCCATCTGAGGCTCTTTTGGATCTCAGCTGAGGCTGCTACATGCATGTTTGTTTAATTTTTAACAATCTGATATATTGTCTGCTACTTTACAGGATACATTTGACTCAGCATTTGCCAAGTTCCTTTGTCTGAAACATTATAAAACAACCCTGCATTGAGAACAGCATTTTTCAGTGTGATATCCATTGATTTACTGTAGAGTGATTTCAGAATAGTTGTCTGTTAATTATGTATTTGATTGCAGCTCCTATTGATGAAGCAATAGCTTGGCCTATGTAAAATCTTCACATTCAGGGCTTTATAGTCTTATGGAAGGATAGTAGACCGGCCAATCAATGCAGTTATTTAAAGTGGATCCAAATCTTTTCTCACTATTTGATGCTGTGCATGGCCAGTCAGAGATGGCGATGAAGAAAAATGATCAGTACCCTTCAACATACACCTTTCTGTTTCTTATGGGAATTACAAAATAAGCAGAACATCTGGTATTTTTCTTTCAACCTTTCTCTCAACCTTATACTCGAGTACATGGCTCGTCCTTCAAATCTCATATGGAGTCTTGTTTAGATCTTTGGACATTGTGCCCAAAGGCAACATATGTGCCCTTAACCTGCCCTTGCTATTCCTGTATATCCAGCCTGCTCTCCTGTATCTGAAAGGTCATTGCATATGCTTACCTAAGAACCCACTGCAGGGCCTTTGACACCCCCAGAACAGCCCCCCTTCACTCAGTTGTGTTTACTGTAAACCCACGTATACGTCAATCAAAGGCTTAGATGAAACTGTGAACACACACTCAGGATTGATCTATAAATGTCAAGGTAGAGCTCTTATCTGTAACAATGCGGGTTGGACTAGGAGCTGGTTCTGCTGAACAGTTATGTAATTGTTTGTGTGAGTTTGATTTCTGTACCCTGGAGATGTGAACTCGGTGA
>JAZGTJ010013217.1:0-15200 GCA_036877575.1 Botia almorhae
AGACATTCTACACATGCACCATTGAGAGCATCCTGACGGGAAACATCACAGCCTGGTTTGGAAACAGCACCAAACAGGACAGGCAAGCTCTTCAGAGGGTGGTTCTTCCCGCAGGCCATTCGGGCCCTAAACCAGAACACTCAGGATCTGGACTTTCTGGACATAGCCCCACACAACACAATCACTCTACCTCAGCCGATGTTGCACATGCAAATTTGCACTACTTGTACTTGTATCTTCATCTATACATATATACATCTTACATATATATTTATATACATATTACACTGTAAATACTGTACACTTTATATTTTTTACATAAATCTTTACTTTAAATCTTTAATTTTTTTAACTTTAAAATTTTTACTTTAAATGTTTACTTTTCTTTCTGTAAGACAGTCGTAAAAAGCATTTCACTGCATGTCGTACTATGTATGATTTTGTATGTGACAAATAAAATTTGAATTTGAAAATTTGAATTTAAAGCTCTAGAAAGTGGACATACAAAATCATGTGTAGTGTAGTGAACATGTCAGCATTGTCTAAATGCAAAGCCCTGCTAAAAGTAACAGCACACTAAAACCCAGTGAGGTGTTTGACACAGGATTTAAAAATAGGTGTCCCAGACTAGTGCCAGCAGACCATCCAAGCACGCCACTGCTTCAGGACGCACTTTCCAAGGGGAGCCATACATTGCCGGTTCCAACCACTCAAAACTGCGGTTGCAGAATGAAACCTAAACTCTGAATATACAACAAGGAGGGCTGAAACACACTGGTAGCAAAACTCTTTCTCGAGGGCAGTACAGGAATCAGAAAGATGTTCCCCCCATGGGGGAAACTCCAATAATACAACAAAGATAGAGTTAAACAGACGCCAGACCAATCCTCGAGGAGAAGTTTGAACCAGAATCACATATGCTCTGACATTAAGTCACAATGCACGATTAGCATAGTGTGTCTGCAGAGATGATACCCTGCCCAGTGAAAGATAGCCCACAAGCATTTCACCAATGGGAGGCATCTCCACATACCTGTACTCTCTTGCTCCCTCTACATTTATGTAATTTGTGAACCCGTAAAGAAGCAAGCAGAGTATGGCTTCTTCCATGATCTGTCCACCTCGGTGTGCAGATCAGGAAGGAAAGACAGACTCACAGGAGTTTGTTATTCATGAGCAGCCGGGAATCTCTCTTTCAGTCAGCCACAAGCTGGGTTCTCGCACCACCAGGGAAGATGTCAGGATTTGCAGACAAGAAGAACCCAAGAGCGTACAGCGATTAACACAAACAGACTCAAACAAGTTCTGGTTAAACACAAATATAATTATTAAAATAAGTACGAACAAAAACCAGACCCAAAGGATGAATAATCAAAAGGTATAAATAAATATAAACTATGATAATAAGGCATTACGAAAACATGGTCCACTAGAAAACAAAGAACAATTGACTAATATAAATAAATAAACAATAATCAAACTGAAGGACTTGGAACACAATGACAAACAATACCAGACGCGGACTAGACACGGACAACAACACCGGACAAGACTGGGAAGCAGACTAGGACTGGGAATCCTTCTCCAAACACGAACACAGGCGGAGACACAGACAGGACTAGACGTGACTATGGAGCGTAAACGATAAAAACGAGCGAAACAAGTAGCAAGCAGGACGAGCAAAGAAGACAAGCAAGACGATTTGCCATAAAGACAAATGAAGAAGACAATCCGCCATGAAGACAACGAGCTAGGGAGACAAATAAACCAGCACAGGACAGCAGACACGAGGGCAATAAATACAAATGGGGAACAATGACAAACAGGTGTGTAACATTAGCTAAAGGGGGAAAACGAGGAAACAAGGAGGCGGGGTGATGACGCAAGATCGGAGTGCACATGGCAGATGTAAACACAACGGAGCCATGTGCTTCAACACAAAACGCACACCCAGAGCACGAGTCTAAACCCTGCGCTCTGACATATACTATAGACTGTGTCAGGATCCTGGCAAAACGTGATCTCTAAGACTAGACAGGAAGCCAGGATCCTGACAGAAAATTTAACCTCACCGTAGTGTGAGACATGACCTCCAAAAGCTTCTCATATGTGGGACAGACAGGCTGAGAAGGCTTGCCCATGCTGTCAGCCTCCTCAGTCACATCCTGCATTGCCTGGTTTGCCAGCGATAGATTAGAAGACGTGGATGAATGCTCCCTAACCCTGACCCGGTGAGAAAAATCTATGACTTTCTCAAGCTTCTCCGCTAAGTCTACCTGCAAACCCCACAAGGTAAGTCATTGCCACGCCTCAGCAGTGGTGGCACCCACTCACCCAAGCGGACAGCTATACAGGGAGAAGCCCCCACAATGTGTCCACTCAGCTCCCTTGAGAACTGGGCTCCTTAAATTGCAATAACTGAAACCACGCCTTTTTTCTTTGCATTCGGTTGGCATTATTCAAATATTCTCACACAGCTTTGTATCTTTGCAGATCTTATACAGTTGTTTTGCATGTATAACACTAAAGAAAAAAAACATGAATACGCATAATATGATCACTATCATCTTGCCTAAGTCTTTTGTTTTAACAATTATGTGGCAGAAAACAGCCAGACATCAGTTGCTTACTAGTTGTGTAATACTGAGATTAAAGCAAATGCTTGTTGTCGCACAAACACATGAAAAAGAAAAAAACTGTGCTCAAATCTGCTGCATATTATTTCTATTATCGTGAAAAGGATTATCGTGATCCCTCAATTGTACTTTCTTTGAGAAATCACACGTAATTTATTCACATAAATTACACATTATTTAATTAGTTTAACCATGAGAGAAAATCATTCTTAACTCATTGTATCAGTGTGGGCTTTACAAATGTGGTGAGCATTGACATGCTCAGAGAATCTTTTCCACTGCTGGACATGGTGGATCACAACAGACGCCCAAAACTACCGGTAAGCAGCTTGTGATCATTTTGTAAATATAATTTGTCATTGTCTGGTCAGGGTAGTCTAATGTATCAATGAATTTATAAATCTTTGATTAGTGTAATTAAGGTAATTAAGTGAACTGTTTTTTTATTAATTTACATACCACTTTTGTAGCCTAATTTGAAAATAGGTGATCAGTAATTAAGGAGGTGCAGACTAATCAACTAAATGGTACAGATGTTACGAGTCAAAATCAAAAATAATAGTTGTGTACACAAAATACTTCATTTTAATGTTACATTTAAAAGCATTCTTTAAATAAGGCATAAAAATAAAACATAACAATAATAATGTTATATTACTGTGCATGAGGAGTATAAGTGCATCTGTAGCAAATTGTTTTACTTTTATTTTACCTCAGATCTTGCTTGTACGAGATTAGAAAGATGAGAAAGGGAAGGGAGTATTTTGTTTTGGAAAAAATAGAAAACTTACATTTAAGCAAATATAGCTTATGTGAAGTTTTTCAAAATCATTTTGTTGCCAGACTATTGCTAACATGTTAATTGTTTTTGACGTGTTGCTTACATATGTTGACTAACATTTGATGAATTTTGTTAATATTAGGATATACAGTATGATTATACTTATTGGTCCTGCATTGATCCAGCTAATTTTGATAAATGTTTAATAATAAAATAAACGTCGAGTTTTTACAGTTTTTTACATATATTATTTAAAACAGCTTGAATTTTAAATGATCATACTGCACTGGTATTTGACTGTTTGATTCATAGATACTAATATTTCAAATATATAATAAAACATTTATACACACATTTTATACTGTCTTAAGGGGGTTTCTTAACGTAAGAGTAGTCGTCTAGTCGGTTTCAAAACTTCTGTTTAAAGACTGTCAAATTAGTTGTAGCGCACATCCCTATCAATAATCAATTTAAATCAAGGCCAATACTGTCCTTAATTATACTATTAGCCAAAAAGGAACCAGAACGGAGATTGCCCAAATATATAGTGTGTAGCTTGTGTGAGGTAATAGAGAAAGTCTGACCTTTGTTAGGTCAGGTATGAAAAGGTGAAACACTAATGTTACCTGAAGAGTCCAATGACCAATGAGTTCTGTTGAATGTAGAGAAGGCAGAGAAGACAGAGAAGAGAATGTAGAGAAGACCTATATTCATTCATTTTCTCTCCTGTTGTCAGTGTGACACTTACTATGTTGCGTATGTAAATTGCTTATGCTATTAAGCAATTTAAAGGAGTGAAAAGTGCTGTGAATGGCTTACATGTTTAGTGAGATGACAAGAAATATACAATGGCAGATATGAAAGAAACCAGATGCTTTCCTTATTGTTTCAGTCATCTCCTGTGGTGAACCTGCCTAGAGTTGAAGGTAAGTTGTTTCTGCAAATAACTGGTTTAATACACAGCTTTATTTTCAGCCTTATCAATCTTGTACTATTGTTATTTTGTGCTTCAGTAAGTTTGTAGAACTCAAGAACTTTTGTAACAAAATTGAGCTTGAAACCTGATTTAGGCTCATTTGTATTAATAATATATGAATTTAGTGCTCTGGTCTATGTGTTTACATGGATACATGATGTATAAATCACTTTGAAAGCTCTAAGATGACATTTTTATGGAGTCAAGTGGATTACTTTTATGATAAAGTAATAGAGCTTCTTTCTAGAGCTTTCTAGAGCTTCAAAATATCAGGAAAAGCTGGGAAGAGGCAGGACATTATTTAATACAAGTCAGATTGTGTTCAGCTGAGGAAAATCATATACACCTGGGGTGGCATGAATGTGATTAAATTATAAGAGCATTTCATTTTTGGGTAAACTATTCCTTTTAATTTAGATCTTGTTAAAAAAAATGCAAAATGAGAAAGGCACAATTCAATAGTGTTGAGTGTTTTTGATATCAACAAAATGATTATAATTCCCACAATGGCCATCCCATTTCCACCTTTTATACCCCACAGTCCTAAGCACAAAATGACAAACTAAATTAAAAGAAACAGAAGCTTAAATGTAGGGTGTGACAATGACGCTGGAACATGAGGATCCATCTGCAGCATGTTTATTCGGTTATCAGACAGGCAAAGGGTACTTAACAACAGCAGATAGGTATATAGGTGACTAGGCAAAATCGGAAACCGTAATCCAGGCAAGGGTCAAGGCAGGTGTATCGTTAATCATAAACGTACACAGTCCAAGGCAGGTAGCAAACTGTCGAAAATCCAATAAACAATCCGATCATAACCAGGTGAGATACACAGGGAAAAATGCTCTGAAATGCATGCGGGAAAGCAATACAAGACATCGCGATGAGAGTAACAAAATGGTCGCTTAAATAGTCCGCTAATGAGGCCCATGTGCCAAACAGGAAGTGATGCGTAGGTTCATGGGAAGTGTAGTCCGGAAGTGAGTTAGTATTTGGGTGACAGCTCCCTCTGGTGCTGCGGAGGAAGCGGTGAGGGAGCCTCCCCTGTAACAGAGCCTCCTCCGTAACAGAGCCCTCCCCCCTGCGAGAGGCTCCTGACGCGAGAAGACACACGTCGACAGGGTCTACCTCTTGGTCTAGGGGCCGGCCTCTCAGGATGTCCTCTATGAAATTCCTCGGTGAGAGTGGGATCTAGGATATCCCCGGCATTCACCCAAGAGCGTTCCTCTGGGCCGTACCCCTCCCAGTCGACGAGGTATTGGATTCTCCCTCCCCTGCGACGGGAATCTAGGAGTTGATTTACCCGGTAGGCTTCCTCGCCATCCACCACGATCGGAGGGGCCTGTTCCCGGAGGCCCCCCTCCGAACCTCCAACCGGAGTGCCAGCAGGTTTCAATAAGGACACATGAAAGGTGGGAGAAACACGGAAATGGTTAGGCAATTCTAAACGGGCAGAAACAGGGGTAATCATTCTAACAATCTGGAATGAATCGAAGTACCTTGGACTGAGCTTTTTACATGGCAAGCAGAGGTGGAGATCTTTAGTAGCTAACCAAACCCATTGTCCCGTGGTGAAGTTGTGACGTGGTCGTCGATTGGCCTGCTCCCTCTGATGGCGAACAGCATGCAACAGATGTGTATGGGCTCTCTCCCAGTCCTCCTCACTACATCGAAGCCAGTCTGTGACAGCAGGTAGATCCGTAGGCTCCCCCGACCATGGAAATAGAGGTGGTTGGAATCCCAGTACACATTTAAACAGGGTTAATCCAGTAGCTGGTTTCACTAAGGAGTTCTGGGCGTATTCTGCCCACATTAAGAACTTACTCCAGTCAGATTGTCTTTGATGACAGTAAGATCGAAGGAACCTAATTATTTCTTGTTTGAGACATTCGGTCTGCCCATTCGATTGTGGATGATACCCTGACGTAAGGCTAATGTTCACACCTTAACTTTAAAAAAAGGATGACCACACTCGTGAAGTAAATTAAGGACCCCGGTCCAAAACTATATCATCCAGCAACCCATAGAATCTAAATACAAAGTTACATAGCAGTTCAGCAGTCTCAAAGGTAGTTTGGGAAGTGGGATTAACGGGCAGGCTTTGGAGAAACAATCTATTATGGTGAGAATAGTGGTGTTACCTTGGGAGTTCGGCAAGTCTGTTATGAAGTCTATTGCTATATGGGACCAGGGTCGTTGAGGTGTAGGTAGTGGTTGTAGAAGTCTGGCTGGTAGTTGTCTTAGGTTCTTGGATGTCTGGCAGACCGAACAGTTCTGAATAAATCTAATGTTATCTCCCACGATAGTCGGCCACCAGTAACGGTTCTCTATAAGGTGGATGGTGGCAGGGATTCCGGGGTGACCTGAGCTGGGCTCTTTATGAACTTGAGTGAGTACATGATCTCTGAACTCCTCAGGTACGAGCAAACGATTCTCGGAACATTCGACCGGGCCTGGCTGGGACTCATTAGTGTTTTGGATCTCAGTCTGGAGATCCCACTAGGCTGGAGCTAACAGTAATTTTCCTGGGATAATTTGTTCTGGTTCCTCGGGTCTGGGTATAGGGTCAGATTGTCTAGAGAGTTCATCTGCCTTAGTATTTTTTGAGCCAGGGCAATAAGTTACCGTGAAATCAAAATGGGTAAAAAACAGAGACCATCATGCTTGGCGGGGATTAAGGCACTTTGCTGTACGAATATACTCCAAATTCTTATGATCCGTTATGACTGTGAATGCGTGTGCAGCCCCCTCGAGCCAATGGCGCCATTCTTCTAGACTACTTTGATTGCCAGTAACTCTCGATTCCCTACATCGTAATTCTGTTCTGCGGGTGAAAGTTTACAGGAGAAGTAGGCGCATGGAAACATCTTGGGGGGAGAGCCATGTCGCTAAGAGAGCACAGCTCCCACCCCATGATTGGACGCGTCTACCTCCACAATGAAAGGTAAGTTGGGATCTGGGTGACAAAAAATAGGGGCTGATTTAAAGCGAGATTTCAGATCTGTGAATGCCCTGGTGGCTGATTCATTCCAAACTTTATGACCGGAGCGGTGTTTAACAAGTGATGTGAGGGGAGCGGCTACTAAACTGAAATTGCGTATAAACCTCCGGTAGAAGTTTGCAAAGCCCAGGAAGCGTTGTAGTTTTAGGAAGTGGCCATTCCGTGACTGCTTGAACCTTACTTTCGTCCATGGCCATTCCTTCCTGACTGATAACATAACCTAAAAATGTGGTACTGGTCTGGTGAAACTCACACTTCTCACCCTTTACATAAAGCTGGTTAGCCAAGAGTTGCTGTAATACTAAACGTACGTGTCTTTTGTGCTCCTCCGGGGTCTCGAAATAAATTAAAATATCGTCAATATATATGATGGCCCACTTTTCGAGCATGTCGCGGAATGTCATTCATGTATGACTGGAATACCGATTGGCTATTTGCTAGACCGAATGGCATGACCAAATACTCGTAATGCCTGGATGTTGTAGAGAATGCCGTCTTCCACTCATCCTCTTCACAAATGCAAATTAGGTTGTACGTGTTTCTAAGACCCGTACAAAGCTGTTCTAGAGCAACGGGAATGAGTGGAAGCGGGTAGCGAAATTTGACGGTGACCATTTAAATTGCAATAATCTATACAGGGCCTCAGACCACCATCATCCTTCTTTACAAAGAAGAATCCTGCCGAAATAGGTTAGTTGGATAGTCGTATGAACCCCCTCGCTAACTCCTCCTCGGTGTACTGACGCATGGCTGCGGATTCGGGTTGGGATAATGGAAATATTCATCCCCTGAGAGGTAAAAGGTACTAAACAACAGCAGATAGGTGACTAGGCAAAAAGTCCAAAAACTTAATCCAAAACAGGGTCCAAGGCAGGCAGCAAACAGTCGAAAATCCAATAAACAATCCAATCATAATCAGGTGAGATACACACTCTGAAATGCACGCGGGAAAGCAATACAAGACATCGCGATGAGAGTAACAAAATGGTCACTTAAATAGTCCGCTAATGAGGCCCATGTGCCAAACAGGAAGTGGTGCGTGGGTCCATGGGAAGTGTAGTCCGAAAGTGAGTTAGTATTCGGGTGACGGCTTCCTTTGGCGCCACGGAGGAAGTGGTGTCGGGAGCCTCCACCGTAACACAGGGTAAGATTTTTTGTTATGCTGGTTGAATGTCTATCCCTGATTGCTAAATAAAGCAGTAGATGTATATAAATATATAAATATTACATAATAAATAAATATCTTCTAAACTGTTTGCCCAACCACTGCATTTCCAAATGCAATGATAGGATGTCCTACTTGTCTGTTAAACTATGTATGTTCATGTGTTGGAGGAGGCATGGCTTTGAAGAGCGCTTTGAAGGGAAGGAGGGAGTCTAATGCTTTCAAAGCTAGGTTTCTTTTGCCAGCCTCTCCAAAATTGCCTTTCCTACCATTAAATGTTTAATTAAACTGTGATAGAGAGAACAGAAAGAATTCACAAAAAAGATGCTGTATTAGTACAATATAACAATTGAAAAGCGTACAGTGTTTCAAAACACTGCTCTGATGTGCCATATCCTCTCCTGTAATTTTAGCTGTGGTTCTGTTTGGGGAGCCCATTCGATGGGAAACAAACTTACAGCTCATCATTGACATCCTCCTCACCAATGGGAATCTAAGCAGCACTTATGAGTTCACTCACACCTCACATCTGCCTGTCTTGGCATGCAACATGGATCTAATGTGGATGGCAGAAGCACACTCACCAAGGTGAACAACGTTGTTTTGTAAAAAGCTGAAGATGTAGATTTATTATACTGTTGAACCCTGCATGACTCACAAAGTACTATAAAAACTATGAGAAAAGTTTAACTTTCTGCAAATAAAGAGCAACCTTTGGGAGCAACAACAAATAGGAGAGAAATTGATGTAGCTTCATAATCCATTTTTTTGTCAGCTTTAGAGTAATTAAAAGATAGGGGAGCAATTTATACACTTGCTATTAATATTTCTCCTATTTTGTATGACAGATTTGGTCATGGCACTTTCATGGTGTGTTTGGAGAGTATCTATAAGAAGATCACTGGCAAAGATCTTAAGTATGAGGCCCTTATGGGGAAACCCAGTGAACTGACGTATCATTTTGCTGAATACCTCATTAGAGAACAAGCTGCAGAGAAAGGCTGGAGGGCACCAATCAGATCCCTCTATGCTGTCGGGTGAGAGACTTTTTGATAGGTTCTTTCTGCCAGAATGTTTTCCCAGTGCATTTGTGAGTAGAATTTAAATGTCATTGTGAAAAACAGAACTTGCTTTGGACATATTGTCCTTAGTTTAATCTGTCCCTTTATCAGAGGTTTTATGTTTTATCATGTACTCTTTATTGTATATGTATATGTCCAACATTTTTAAAGCTTGTTTGTTTTTTTATTATGTGTTCTTACTGCAGTACATTGCAGAGGCAATTTTGATTTCAGCCTGTTAAAGGCTTAGAAAGTTTCAAAATGTGGCTTAGATAATATTTTGTCTAAACCAATGTCAGAAATTAAGAGGTGATCTTATTCTCTGCAATTCATTTTTAAGGTTGTTTATTCTTCTCATAAGGGCATATTTTCCTTCATTTATGTCAAAGACTAGAATAGAATATGAATGTAATGTTAATTAAGATTAAGAAAACAGAGCAATTGTTTTGCCCCACAATTTAAATATCTCGTCCAAGCCTAACAAAATCCTTCAAATTAATTTTTGGTATTTAATAGTATCTTCCTTAACAAATACAGATTTTTAGACACATTGTCTGAATGCTCTTAAGAACATAATATGTTACATAAATGTGGTTACATCATCTACTAGTCTAAAAATTACTGACTAAACAAATCTACTCAACCTCACAATGGCTGTGCCAAAATGTGTCTGTCCCTGTTATTGCTGCTTGTATTTATAAAGGGAACAATGTTTGACAGAATTAATGTGATGTTTTGTTAATGTTTTGCTAATTAGGGACAACCTGATGACCGATATTTATGGTGCCAACCTCTACAACCGCTACCTCGAAGAACGGATGGCAAGGAAGACCAGCAAAGCAGTAGCAAAGGTGGTGACTGGCACAGGGATGCCCACTGCTGTTACTCAGGAAGTGGCTATGGACAATGATTGGGAAAGTGAGCTTGCATCACCCTGTGCCACTTCCTGTAAGTCTATTTTGGTTTGCACAGGAGTGTACAACCCGCACATGGAGTTACCTAAAGATGCTAACCAATGCATCAAAGAGACAGTCTTCCACGGCCACCGCGACTTCCACTTTGACCCTGCACTGGTTGAGCCGGGAAAAATAGTCCAGGACGTGGATGCTGCAGTTAAACTTATTTTTGAGATAGAAAACTTTAAGACAGCAGTTTAGTTAAGGTAATATACTGATGTCACTGAAAATTTGTTATGTTTGGTACAATGTTCTAATGCATTTTAGTGTTTTTTAGAACACATCTAAAAAAAATAAACAATTCATAATTGAGAAAACAAAAGCAAACATTAAAGATCCTATGGCATCTTTACTGATAAAATTGTTTTAATTGAACTCTTGTCCCAACAGTATTTTTTAAGTTTTGAATTCAGCACATCCTAGAGTTGCGACAGTATTTTGTAAGCTACTGAATTCAACACATCATAGTTTGCCAGGACTCTGACAGAACAGGTGAAGAATATGACTTGAATATGACAAAATCCTTTTTCTTTACCTTAGTATTTTTTGCCTATTGAAAATATCACTGGAAAACAGCACACAATTATGTGAGAAACAACACTGAGATATTACTTGTTTTAAGAGTAAAATTTGTTAACCCATGTTTATTTAAAAAAAAATGTAGTAAAGTTTATGGCTGGGGTGAGAAAATGTTATCTTTCTTAACCCATTGTACAGTTTTGTAAACCACACAGTGTTAGATTTTTCTACCATATGTATTTTTTGCTTGCATGTAATGTTTTTGGAATGTAAAAAATTGACATTAAAACTACACTATTGCCATCCGTAGATGTTAAGGGCTCAATGTTTGCCCTCTTTTTTATTGACATTGTGTTTTAATTTATCTTTTTTTAATTGTATAGGCCATACACCATTACTACTGCTTTTTATTTTTACAATAGGTTAACATTCAAATATAAGATTTGAAATCTTATATTACAGTAACTAATTGTAATAATTGTATTACTTGCTGCATATAAAGGTTGTCTACCATTTTCTGTAAATTTGTCTGTAAGGGTGTAATACTGCAGATGATTAGCTAAAAAAGAATTTAACATGTTTACATATTTACCTGTATGACATTATACATGTTTAGAAATCAATTCAGAATTTAGTATTAAATATTGTTTCATCAGTAATTGTTACATCCTCCAGTCGGTATTTCTACGACTATTTATGTTTTACCTTGCTATTGTTACATTATGGTTGGATTTTTTTAATGGGAACGGTACAGTATTTTTTTGAGCAGGTATTCTTTGATGAATAAGGATGTTAATTGAAGTCTGTCTAGGTTGTGTTTCGTGCTGTGTTCCAGTGTCTACCTAGCCGCTGTCCCTATCAACCTGGTGGAGTTTCCTTCTGTCCCAATTCCAGTCGTCGCAATCCTCACCACCGCCGGACTTACCTGCTCTTTGCCGATTCCTCTGCTCAGCCCGTCCAGTTACTCTATTGACTGTGTTTTTATTTTCCTGTCAGTTCATTCATTAAACTCACTCGCTTGCATTTGGATTCTCTGTGTTTCCTTCAGCCTGACATTGACACTATCACCTAGACATTTATCTTTGGATTTTGCTCATAAATGTCTATTGTCTATTGCAGCATAATACATTTTTATAAATTAATAATGGTTTAATATATGTTTAGTATAATATATTCTTAAAGGTTGATAGTTGGTTGATATAAAGTTGATAGAAAATAGTTAATTAGAGGTCAAGCCCCGTAGGGTATGTTATCACCTTGCATCATTGTTTGAGAAATGCCGAGCCAAACAATATCCTCTGTTCCATGATCTGCCATTTTGGCCGTTGACCATTTTAAATTTTGATCTTAAGTGCATCAAGATATTAGATGGCAAAATGCCAAAAAGGATCTTAGGCTGTGTCTCAACAATGCTTCGCGGTATTTACTGTACATGAAACTTTGCACATCATTGTGACCACATTCTGACTGCCTCAGGATCAGGATTATTTATTATAAGTCATTTGATTTTGCTGTAAGTGGTTTAACTTATGTTTTTAAAGTCTATTTTTCTAAACCCATCATCAGTGCAGTCTACAAATATTTCCTTTTGTGCCCTTAATGGGCTTGATTCCATTATTGTTGCTTGCAGCTATACTTAGGGGTACAGCCACAAAGGGGTGAAAACCCTACTGTATCCATTAGTGTTCTTCTTATTAGAGGTCAAGCTCTGAAGGGGAAAAGACCTCTATTGTATCCGTTAAGGTTCTTTCTATGGCAGCCCATAGAATCGCACATAGGTAAGTTATGACATTTGGAATGAAATGTTACCATAGCAAATTTGGGGTCTCTACCTTAAATGCACTAGCGCCACTAAAAGTTCAAAGTTTCACTCACATTTATGCTCATAACTTCTGAACCATATGTCCTTAAACAAAATTATTTTTCTTCTGATTCCTTGACTCATGATGGTTTTTAAACTCCTTCTAGGGTGTTTGTCTGATTTGCATGAAATTTGGTATGTAACATCTAGAGACATCCCTGACAAAACGGTATGGAATTTGTGCCAATACCCCTTACCATTCTCATACTACGGGTACAAATGTTATGGTGAGCATGTAAAATTTGATGTGAGGCTGTATCTTTCCCATGGTTTTATGTATTGACATGAAACTTGGAATTTATCATCACAGGCATGTCCTGGGAGTGCCTGCCAAGTTCTGTAATAACACCACCTACTGGTCCAGAGATATAAACCTTTTTATTTTTATCTATAACCTTTAAAAACTAAAAATCATGAAATTGGTCTTCATATTTTTTGAGGTATGCTGAGTCAAACAATATCTGATGTACCACTGTACAAAACATTTGTGTTTTGAATTAAAACTTTATCATTGTCAAAACATCCTTACAGCCTCCCAAACAATTTGGTGCCAGTGCCATCTATTGATCACAAGTCATAAATTGTTTTATTGTGATAAAATGGGTTTATGTTTCTTACTTCTATGTATCTTATTATCAATCCACAAATATTTCTGTTGGTGTCATTAATAGGCTTGACCCTATACTTGTTGCTTGCAGATATATGATTTAATTTGAAACTAAAGTAGACAAAATAATACTAAAAACATCACTTCTCATTTGGGAAGTACATTTCAAAATTGACACTGTACATTTTACTTGTTAACATAAGAATAAGTACTGAATACCTGAACAAAACATTTACAATCTCTCTAGTTCAAGAACTTTTATACATTACTTTGGTATAGTAAAGGAACCTGTCCTGTGGACTATATTAAATGGGGTTATCCAGGAGTGGGGAATGGGCTTTCCTATGATGAAGGCCATGGACACGAGTGCTAGACTTAGTAAACAACTCCTTTGCCAAGTCGTCCTCCGGAGGTGCTAGAATATGGCTGTATGGCTGATTCAGCAACACTATGGGTTAATCACCATCCGTTGTAAACAAGGTGCCAGGCATGCCTCTTGACTCAGTCCTGAAGCACGTGCTGGAGTGGTCTTATATTCCCCGAATTGAGCTAGCACTGCCAGGGATGTCATATGCCCCAGGAGTCTCTTAAAGAGTTATGTAAAAAAGGCTACGGTTTTTCTATTATTCTAACCTCTCTTATATCTCCTCTTCTGTATGTTGAGGCACACACACGCGCGCACACACACACTCGCACGCACGCACACCTGGATCACGTGATCTCCCTCGCCCTCACAGAAATAGCTCAGTGCAGCGGGAGGCAGAGACGGACGCAAAGTTAATGTGGTATCATTTTTGTTTACGGACTGTTTAAAAATCGCCTTGTGTACCAAGTGTTTTGCGTGAATGCATAAGGAAGTTTGAATCGGCAATTATATATTCTATGATATACCTAAGTGAACCTTGTAACCAGTGATTACGCCTGTGATGTAACGCTGGTCATAGGCAGTGTCGAACAGGCGACCGCCTAGGGCCCCGCCTTTCTTGGAGGGCCCCGCGAACGGTGCGCTATTATATTTCACTTTTATTTTCACGCTAGTGCGAGCGTGTATGTTATATTTTTACACAATGCGCAATGCACAGACCCCATTAAACGCAATACAATTCACAACGACGGTGAGAAAAAATAGTTACCTCCATATTTCGTTTAAAGAATAGCTCTGTATAATTCATACATGACAAATAGCTGAAAATGATAATAAATACAAAACAACAGTATGAATAAAAGCAGAAAAGATTAGAAACATACCCAGCAGCACCACACTCTATTTTGCATAACACAGCCTGCGATCGGCTATTGGGTGAACTAGAATGCCGTAACGTATTCCTACACAGATTCCTACGGAAGTCCTAAGTACGGAAGTCCTAAGAGGCCATGCATTGTTATTTTTTTTCTTCTCGTTTTCGTTATAACGACATAACAAAAGTTGTTTTCTCGTGATCACGACTTATTTTTCTTGTTATAACGACATAACAAAAGTTGTTTTCTCGTGATCACGACTTCATTTTCTCTGTGTATTCGGCATTAAGAGCAGATGCGCAGCATCATCGCAGCATAATGGATGATCGTATTCGCTTTTACATAGAGCTATTTCAGGTTGAGTGAGTCCCTGATCAGTGTCTATCGGTAATTGA
>JAZGTJ010013218.1:0-15200 GCA_036877575.1 Botia almorhae
TATTTTACCTGTGACTGTAATTCTGTGCTTCTAAATTCCAAATCTTGTTTTTCAGTGTATAGTTTTAAATTAAGCTTAACATACATTTCTAGGAAATATAATGGCTTTTTAGGGAGAGATGAGATAGGTGGATTGTATCCTCTTCTCTGTGCTTAACAAATCAATGAGTTAATCAATAGGGGTCATACCGCTGACCTGTTGGGGTGAAACCATAATTTGTTTGTCATTTTATATGCAGATCTATGGTTTGCTGGATGACAGACTGATGAAGTCATTAGTCACAAGAGACTAGACACTGAAAGGCAGATTTTTAGTCTGTTTAGTAAGTGATGAATCAGCCAGTAATTAAATGCATCGCCAGTTTTGACACCTGAGCTCCTGTGTTTGAGTGTTTTGTCCTATACACCAAAGGCTACAGCCCAATAGTGCCTGTCGGTTAAAAGGTCATCCTCTAGGGTTAACGGTAACTATGGAAACAGAGGCCGCTAGATAAACAGTGATCAATATGACACACGTCAAAGGGCCGATGCTGTTTAAAAATAAATCAAATATACATTTTCTTAACCTAATGAGAGACAAAAAAGGAATGTTATTATGTTATGAATGGGACAATTGAGCCAGTTTTGCAGGTATGCAGTTAGACTGAACCAACGTTAATGCTTGCAAAGCTACAACCTCTGACAAATAATGGTGACAAATAATGTTAAAATCCTTCACCCGTAGCATCCGTAGTATGAAATAAATACCACCTTGTGTATCTTCAGGGCAATCTCTCTGTTTCTCAAACAATGTGATTACACATGTTCCCATTGACTTGCTGTTTTACAATGTGTAAGCGATCTATGTTAATAGGATTATAGTGTGCAAAGAACCTGTTGTTTTTACACCCCCACAGCAGGTCACTCTTCACACCAGCTGAAATTAGATGGAGAAAACTGCATCACACTAATACAAAGACAATACAAACCTATATTGCCTAGGTGTATTATCTTATTTGAAAATACTAAAAAAAAGTTATTATAAAAAATACTTCATCTGGTTTACAATCTTAGCTAAAAGTGTTTGTGTTGTTTTTTTTTCAGTTATTACTGGTGGGGCAAGAATTTATGTAATCAACATGAAGTATTTTACTACAGCGCATATCCTTCAACACCATTTGTGCTACAAACATAAATGATGCCTCCAATCATGTGGTTTGTTCAGGAGTGGCATGGTATTACTTTTCCAAAGTGTGTTTGTTTGTGTGAGCGTATGGGCTTGTACAATAAGAGGGCGACTCAATACTCGAGTCATATCTGGGGAGCACACTACAGTAAGCACGCTAGCATCCACTTAACAATCTAGAACACCCTAGCAACCACAGAGGAATGCTCTAAAAAACACTCAGAACACCCCAACAACCGTACAACAGGCAGGCACCATTTTCAGTTTCTGTGGAGAATGTAAAAATCAATGTTTTAAATAACGTTCCACACTGATTGTGTGTAGGATATTCTGCACATCTGTAACACACGATTAACACCATAAACCTGTTGAAATTACACTGTATAGTTTTAAAGCAGTCATTTCCACATCTTTTATCAGGAGTGGCTTCATATTTGGTCATCTGATTATAACGCTGAACTCTGAAGCGGACGGGTCACAGCCTTGTCAAGATGAAGCCCTAATAAAAGCTGCTTTTCCATTCACAGTATGTATGAAAATGTTTAATTAAAACTCCAAGCATAAGTAATATGGGCAGAGAAGTCAAAGACGATGGTAATGGAGCAGGAGCAGAGCTGTTGACAGAGAAGGTGATGAGAAGAGTGGGTTATCAGAGCCACTTTCTAGATGGTTTTAGCATTCAGGCTGAGCTTCATGGATCCAGACTGCAGTGGAGAGGCTGACCTCTGGTCAAGTGGCTGTGTCTGATGACTTAATTAGGGTCTGGGCTGGGCTGACTGAGGGGACGCGGTTAGACAATAGCACTGTAGGATGGGTGCTATCAGCACGGCTAACCCTGTCTTTGTCCAAATGACAACAGTGGCTATGCTTTTGTCAAGTTCCAGATAGCCAAAATATTATTTTATTTTATTTATATATTTTTGGTCATTTTAAATAATAGTTTTTTGGTTATTATTATAGCATAGATTAATTTCGTTTTTTGTATTCTTCTGTTTTATTTTCCTAATACATTTTTTCCATTGTTTTTCTATAGCTATTATATATATAGTTCCACATTGAAACCTATTTCAATGCAGAACATTAATAAGACATTACAGTTTCTATAACGTAAATGAAAACATTCACAATTTATTTCTTACTGTAATTCGTATTTTATCTTTTCCCCCTCATCTACCACAGCTTCTCAAAACCACTGAGCTCAAACACCCGACACCAGAGAAAAGCTGATAGCTAACAGAGGGAAATAATCTGTCCTATTGATCAGTATGTCAGCCAATGACTTCAGTCAGTGAAAGACACATCCATTAACCCCCTACTGTGACAGTAGGTGAATCCCCCAAAGCAAATCTTTAATTTACACTTCAGTAGAGTCTCAAACAAATAATTTTGTTTCCTAGCATAATGTTAATTATTCTGTTAATTATTCACTTCGGCCCTGGTTACCGCCCAGCTTCTTTCAAAGTTATTAAAATGTTCTTGCAGTAACATAAGTACAGTGTTTTTTAAAGTTATATATCATATTAATCCAAAGCATTGTTCTTAAGGTGTTATTGGAACACTTTAAAAATGTTACCAAATTATTTTTTTTAATAATGTTTAAACCAAACAATAACATTAATATGGTTTAAAAAACTGGACATTTAAAAAACAGAACTTCAAGATAATATTTTTACATTACTTCATGGAAACATTAGGAAAATGTTCTTACAACCTAAAATTGTTAGCTTGGTGGTGTCTATCTCGCTGGTTTGGAGATCAGAGCTCATATCCCATGAGGCACTGATAAACGTCTTGACTTTAGCTTTCACAGAGAATCGCTGCATTATGTCACTCCAGCAAATGCAGAGAGAAACAGATCCAATTGTTGCCCACAAGTCTGTGCGTCATTGAATATTTATCATGTCCCCGATATTGGAAAAAGGTTCTTGAGCGAGCCTCAGGGGCAGGGAACTCAACACCCTATTATAGAAGAAGAGCAATATGGCTGTCAACTTCCCCTGGTTGTGTTTAATTAATTATCTGTAAGTCCCTTCAGATCTTCAATGCTTCCAAAGACATGTCTGAACACATGATTTTTTAGCTTTAAAGGCTCTGTGGTAGCAAAACAGACTTCTATTTAGTCTAATTTAAGTTGTATGTAAGCGCATTTGATGCGATACCTTTAGCTGTATCAAAAACACAGGGCTCAGTAAATAGATAGTATTACACCATCCACTCTTAAAACGACAGCTCATCTGTCTATCTCTGTATCAATCCCTCAGGCACATATCATAATACCCTTTCTGGAGCTTTCACAGTCTCTGGGTAAACAGGAGGTGAGCGCTTGTTTTTACAGTAGGGAAATACCCCAGTTACTGTGGTGAAACGAACCAGAAAAAATCTGATCTTAATTACTTTGTTTTTATTGAGAATCTTATTCATGCGGCTCTAATCCTCCAGCAGCGTGCGTTTAACTTCGAATTGCTGTGGTGTTAGGAAGATCGATTTTCTACAACAGGAACATTAGCGATTCTCGAGTTGAGGGTATTAAACTCCAATCATTGTGTTCTATTGTTTGGCATGTCATATTGATTATCTCCCAGGTTTCACTGGCAGGAGTGAAATATTGGAGCCCTCAACTACCATCCACACAAAGAATCCTCTCGTCTCTGTAAATGAATAGGTACGTACACTTGCCTTGAGACAGCAGGCACTATAGCATCAAACACCAGTTTTTTGATTTCTGAAAGAACAGAAAATAGAAGGGGTTCCAAATTGCATGTAAAGATAAGCTTATTGTTTTAAGGTAGATGTTTGTATTTACCAGGAAAAAAGAGATATGTCTCTTTGAAATCGAAGTAAAGATAAAAAGGCGTCTGGTCGGTGTGTGTTTTTATGTCTGGAGCGAGGATTAACCTCAGGCAGTTGTCATTGCTGAGAGTGGATTGTCAGCCTGGTGTGAAGGTCAATATGTGTGAAACTCACAAAGCAGCCTCGCAAACACACACACGCTAGTAGCCCACGGCTAACCAGCCCGCTCGGTCAGAGCACAGCAGACAGCCTCTGACACCAACCGCATAATGTGTTAATAAAATCCCCTTTAAAGTTGCAATGAAGCGGCAGGGCTTTGACAGGAGCAGTTTTTCAATCATTAATTTGCTCACCTCTCAACCCCTTATTTTATACCTGTTGCAGGACAGGTTGCCTCAGGGGAGGCTGGTGGCGAACTCCTGCAGCCCACTTCGATCTCGCCACTCGCTTGGGACGCTCTCTGCATGACAAAGATAAACTTTCTCGCTCGGGCGTTGATCGATATTGTAATCCACAGTTGAATTCACTAAGCCATCTCTCTTTTCTCCTGCAATACAGACAGCAAAAAACTGGCTTTAGACGTATGCACCAAAGATCAGGAGTCAAATGTCTTGCGTTGGTATTGCACTGCGTCTGAGGAGTTTTGTTATTAAACACCCTTCTATTCATCACCAATGCAGATGGAAAAAAATTTAATTACTTATTTTGAGTAATTAATACCCTCATGACTGGGTATGATAATTCGATTTTTCATGCTTTATAATTACGGAAATACAGTATGACAACAGAGAGTAGAAGTAGCATCTTTGTCTCAGCGTTCTGCATTAGAATGGCTTCTATGAATGATTGCATTTTAATTGCGGATACAATAATCAAAGCGTGCTGCGTGAGACCGCAAATACAGACTCCTGGAGGGAGGAGATAAATTAAGAGGGTTCTGCAACATTTCATCAGAGGTTTAGACCTATCGACACAAAGAGACCAGCAGCACTGTAGTATATTATGCTATTGTTGATTCATTTTTTAATTGGAAAGTTTCAGCAGGTGTGTACGTGTGTCATCTCTCCCAATATTCCGTCTCAATTTACCTATTTGCGCCTCTATAGTACACACAGCGTTGCATCCGAACCCCTGGCTGATATTAGTGTCAAGTGTGAATATTGATGAAAGAGAGCGAGCCAAAATGACAGGCTCTCCATGGCGGCCACCCCCTCTTCCTACGCCTCTCCACAGGATTCAGAGGGAAGCTAATGGCCATGCAATCCCTGTCATAGTTTCAAAAGCACTGCCTTTGTTCCAGCTCTGCCTGGGCCTACACCCCCCATAGGCCCAACCCTTAGTAAAAATGTCAGTGAATATTGATTTGGTGTGGAGCAACAAAGACTTCACTAAATGATAGCTCCCTTTGTGCTGTGCCGATAAAAGGGCTAGACCCTTCCCCATCACTCCACTAGCCCATCAATATTTCATACCTGTCTTACGCTAGACAAATTGATAAAAAGCTGTTTAATACGCATCGGAAAATGTTTATTGTGGACCAACGTGATATATTTAATCAATTCGAGTTAAATAGACTCACATAACAGGTTTGTCGCTACTCTTCGTCTGTTTGGCTGTTATTTAATACTTTCTATTTTGGGAAAAGGGAATGTACGGGTACATTCACACCTGAAAAATACACAGTACAAATGCTAGCTGATATTGAAGGGTTGTAAGAGGATATGCTTATTGAATCTTAGTTCCCACAGGCTCTTCGTGTTTTTCACTGTAGACTTCAAAGGCACAAAAATTGGGGTTATGGGGGCTGGGTTAGGCCAGTTATATTTGGTAATAATGCAAATTAAACATAATATCTTCAGGCTTCCCCTGGTTGTACATACATAGATACCATCCCCCAGCATTAAAAATGAATTAATATGTGACTGCTGTCTGGCTTTGATTGAAATGTTTAATTTAATTTTTTATCTCTATATTACGTCTCTGAGTGAGTGTCTAACATAGTGCAGCCTGTTCTTAAGAACTACAGTGCAAAGACATGTGGCGACAGGACAAACAAGCTATTTACCTGTAATTAGATCAGAGAGAAAGTAATAAGAGACTACATAGCCCCGTGATACAGTCCAAAACGTTTTTAAAAACCAAAATGTCTCATTTAAATTGGCAGAGAAGTCTAGAGACTTATAATGCAATATTTTAATGATCAGATATGAAAGTAAGCAGCAATATTTTAGTGAATGTCTTAAAGCTTATACTGTGATACAATGCTGCCTTTCCAATGTCTTGCATGAGCTGCTTTCAATTATGCCTGTGTTTGAGAATGACAGAAAACTCATTAGAAATCAACTGAGTGGAAATAGATGCTATCGTATTAATGGAACTTAGTACAGCACTTGTCCTGCGACCTTTACATCTCAAATAAAATGTTACATTTTAATTATACTGGTTCAGTGTGCCTCCAAGTGAGTTCCTTATCTCGACGCACTTCTTTGAAGGTCAGCAAAGAGGACATTCATGTACACATTTTAATGAACACATTTAACAACTCTTAAAAATGCAAACCTTTGTATTTTGTATTACACTTTAAGCATTCCAAAGTTCTATAAATCAAATACTTGATGCATATTTTTTTGCAACTCGCCATCCTGGAATGAAACATCTAAAATAAGAGCCAAGCAGCTCCAGCAGCTTTTAACGAGACTGGAGAACAGGAAAACCTCTGGGAGTCAGGATTCAGGTAATGAATAGAGACAAGTCCAACAGCAGCAATCTGTATTGGTTTAACAAGATGCATTGTAGTGGGCCAATAAACTGCATCAGGTATCAGCTGTACGTTCAAACTGAAGCAACAAAGCACTTAAATTGTGGTTTGAAGCAACTATCCAGGGTGCATTTGTGGGATTTTCTGACATTTCCACACATATTGGCCTCTAACATGGAAGATAAATAGATTCATCAAACAAATAGACATGTCTTCACCAAATCCCTTTTGCTTTAGCTCACCATTGCACCAAATAACAGGTTCTCTCAAACTGTTCAGATTTGTTGATATAATTCGAAACAAAATACTACTCTTCCTTCTTTAGCTTTCTTGGCCTGACTAGACCAGTTAAGATGTTTGGAACAGCATTCGTGGGTTTTGTTTTGATCGATTTAATGTAATTTGTTTTGTTGTTATTTCAGTGCATTTAAGAAATGTCTGTATGTGTATTTTACAATGTACTGATCAATCATTTCCACCATCAAAAACTGAATAAAACTCTTCCATCGACACAGTAGAAGGAATGTTTGGCGCCACAAATGAAACAGTCACAAAGGAGAAACATTTGAATGGCAGCACTAAATCTTGCCAGGCGTATAGCAGCAGTTAGTAGGAGGAATCTGTAAAGGTCAAACAAAGCCGGCAGAAACAAAGCTGAAACAAAGAACCAAAAAAAGGTAAGACATGTTTGAGCAGTGTTGAATTAAACATAGAATAACTAGATTTTTTACTTCCTTGGCAGCAGAGGCAGGAAAAATGTTGAAGTTTTAAGCAAAATGATAGTTAGGGAAGATGGGAACCTAAATATAGATACAGGGAGATAAGGAGAGTGGGTGACAGAGAAAATATGCAATATACTGTAATAAATAAATAACACATAACAAATAACACAACTGACTGAGGCAAAGAAAACACCAATCACAAGTTAGTATGTAAAAAGACATGAAAAAACGGACCAACTGGAACTTTATGGAACGTTAGTGAAGTTTGTAAGTGGTTTGGGCTCAATTAATTGCAGAAATTAGTGGAGAGAAAAAAGAAAGTCGATTTGCATATCCTGAAGGACACAGCAGTGCTTGCAAGGCAGCATGAAAAAAAAGTGTAAAAGTTTTAGAAATGTTTATATTTAAGGCATCGTCTTGGTAGCGTGAAGGCAGTTATGTATGGATAAAAGAAATTAAAAATCACAATTAGCATTCAATAGAAATTAATATGGGGGGAAGACAAGACACTTGTAAAATGTAAATCAGAGACATTGTAACTTAATATAGTCACTGCTTCAGTTAATCAAAGTTTGATAAGAGTTTGTTTGCACAAGAGGTGCAAGAGGTTGTGGGTTAAATGCTTCAGACTGAATAAATAGCAGAATATAAATACTTAGATAAGTATTACTAAGATAAAAGATTTTGAACAAAACCTAACCTAGAGTGTTTAAGGATCAATTAGTAACTACATACAAAGGTGTATGTATCATGTGGTTTTTATTTTCTCAGGCACTATTGATCTTTAAAGGGGAAATTGTCCACACTTTCTAAATGTATGATTAAAAAGCAGGAAAAGCAGCAATATATTTCCATTTAATGCATAATTGATGTCATTTGTTTAGGTGAGGTGAAATCATCTGTATGAATTTCCTTTTGTCTCATGGCTCTTTTTGTTTTAATCTTCAAGCAGTTTGAAAATTCAGCCACACATAACAAATCAAACTCAATTTGACCGTATATTTTTCCCTCATGTTGATTGCTAATCGAATTCTCTCGCATTCTGCAGCAAGGTATCTCCAGGGCTTTCACTCATTGCCTGTCTCCATTTTCTCTTCTTCTGAATGCATTTATTCTGATTCAAGTATTAGTATTTAATATATGGTTATGAATGTGGGTGGCCCTTATACTATATATCCTATAACTGAAGCTATACACTTTATGGATTTTTCTTACTGGGTACGCATGCAAATGTCTCGTGTGCAGGTCGGAGATCTGAAGTCTTCAGCAGGGACAGATTCTGTAGGTGAGAGTGGACAGGAAATTCCTGTGACAGATTCATCAGCAGTTCCGCTAGGAATCTGCCAAAACTGATTACATCTCATTATGGAGCTCACTGTGAAAGTTTTTGTATCAATAATCTATTATTCATTCAGGATTCATTTCACAAAATATAATAATTTCTCTTTGGTCGAAAAGGAAGTTCACTTTGACATAACAGAATAAAGCAATTCAAATTAACTTAGTGACATATCTAAAAGATTGTTAAATCAAAGAGTAGTTATATACAGGAAGCGTGTCTGTTTTAACACATTCTCTATTGGCTAGTGCTGTGAAGACTGAGAGATCTACAGCTAGACGAAACAGTTTTAGGGAAGCTAAGCTGAAAGCTTATTCACGCTGCTACTTCCCAGCTAACAATTTTAGGTTGTAAGAATGTTTCCCTAACGTTTTCATTAGGTAACAAAAATGTTCAAAATGTTATTTTGAAAGTTCTACAAGCATACAAACGTCCAATATTTTGAATGTTATATTTACGTTATTGCCTGACTATAAGAACGTTTTTCAAACATTTTCTAATTCTGTAACGTTCCACTAGCTACTTAAAAATAGTGTTTTTTAATATACGATATATAACATTAAATAAGCCAGTGACTGTTTTAGGAGGCAGGTGATAGTGATGCCACCGTATAGAGGTAGATATCAGTTAAACACATGCCTAATGAATCCTTAACTGAGCTGCAGAAATCAATGGTGCACTAAATAAATGGGGTTGTAGCACATTATGTTGGCATTAGTTTTAATTTAATGAGATGGAACCATTCTGTGGTGGTGGAATTGATCTTTTTAATTGCCCTTGAGAAATATGTTTAAAACTGAGACCTTTTCTCGACACCAGATACTTTCTGTATAGATCTATGAGAACTTTAATTTGATTAAGGAAGATTTTCATGTCACGACTGCAGTGCTGATCAATGCCCTGTTTCATGGTTTGCAAAATATCACAAAGTCTCTTCACAAATAATTCTCTCAAACTACCTCAGCAAACAACAAAGACAGAGCACAGAGTTCAGACAGGTGAGGATAATCAAGGTCACTTTTGCAATATGCTTTGTGTAGCATATAACATTCATTGGCCATTTTTATTCACAAATATACTACATGGCACATCTCTGACCCTGATGTTTATGTTTTAGAGCAAGAGAGTGTAAACTGCTTGACTTGCCTAGTCAGTATTGTAAGTGTAGCTGTTTACAAGGATGAATCAGGAAGGATCTTACATCTTAACGTTAAATCATGTTCAGTTTTGTGTATAAATGTGCATTACCTTACATTAAATAAATTGTAAAATATTTTTGTTAGCCTTTGTTGTAGGCTACCTCTGGAGGAGCTATGATAAATAAATACACATAAGAATGCATCAGGTGCACATGATTGATCTTTGCCATATTATCCCAATCTTCAGAAACCTTCTACTACAAACTATTAGGTTATTAAGCCTATTCCAGCATATCTACATAGACTTAAACTAGCTACGTCAATGGGTCGCAAACATGTAAACACTGCCTGAGAATAACATTAGGGTTTGAAACGAAGCTTTGATTTATCCTTACATGTTACAGATGACCTAACTGTAGCCTGTTAGCAGAAATTATAGCTTTTCAGATTTACTGATCTACTCAGTCAGAATGACCTGCTAGTAGTTGAGGCTGTCATGCCTGTCCAACTAAATGTGCATCTTTCTCAAACCGACCTTTAAAGGGACACAGAGAAGATTTGGTTTATGTTTCTCTGACCAATTACTTCTTGTGGTGTTTATATATTGTTAACTAGTAGCGTTTAGGTCTATACATGAATAAAATGTTAACTGAAACATTATAATATACCTTTAAAAATAAAAAAGCATATAGGATATTCTGCCAGTCAGAACAATATATTTAACTCATACCCAGTCGTTTAATCAAGTGGGAAGTATTTGGCGTTGATAATGTAAAAAAAGATTTTTTTTTATTTTTAATTAATCTTTTATGTCACAAAAATCGTATTTGTGCGTGGAATCGTAAATGCGTTTTCCTCCAGGCTTGGCGGCTCAACATTCGCGGGTGAGAAAGTGCGTTTCTAACAGCAACGCTGTTTGCTTGGTTAGATCAGTGGCGTTTTCAGTGGTCGCGCCCGTGAACGTGTCGTCTGTAATCTCAATCAGAAATAACTGCAAGGTAAGACGTGCTAATTTTAACAGCTAAGGATTCAACAGAAGGGACATACAGTACCAAAACACCTTCAGGTTCGTTACACGTATTACAATGAAACCAATTCCGTAATCAGCACCAGCTCATGGCTACCGAAATGTAAACAAATATGGTTAGTGATTCATTACCATGCATTTAGTTCGTTGCTCACTAATGAACCAGCACAACAATGAACAACAAACAGTATGAGCAGAAATTCTGGAAACATTGTTACTATTAGTATCCAAACACTTGCAGCACAAAATCACCACGCTGTAATCGCAGCGCTCATCATTGTGCATCGCCTTTGGGGATACGGTAGTAAAATTACAGGGCCTTTTGTCCAAGCAATCATAATTATCCATGTCAGTTATATGCAACTGCATAATCCTTTTACACAGACATGTGAAAACCCTAATATTGGCAGATTACTGTCAGACAGTCTTTTCCTTAATGGCAGTGCTGTCTGACAACCGATCAGACTGCAGTTACTGTAACCTGTTCTGCGTAATAAGGATTTCTAAGAGGAATATAACAAATGCAGTGACATCGAGGACCGTGTGCATATGTGAGTATATGTGAAAATAGCTGATATGATTGTCTTCTGCATGCGAGACGTGTCAACCGAACGCGCTTGTAGCTGTCTGCGCTTTGTCCCATGATGCACTGCGTGCGATGCCCGCAGCTGCTACGTGGATTTGTGTTTTTCTCTGGCAACTGGAGACCCACTGTGAAACTATGGCAGGAGTCTGTGATCTGTTTTCCTTCGTTCTTTTGTGAAAGTCTCCTTTGAAAGTCACGGAAAGAAACAGCTTGCTTCTAACAGAATCTCAGTGTGATTATTTTACTAGATGATTGTATGTACTGTCTTTACTGTCAAGACCAAAGTGTTAAATCCAGATTCTGTTTATATCCCTTGTTTTAAAAGCCTTTCTCTACACTGTCTAACACTGTGTAGTCTAACTTTTGCAGGCATGTTGAATGCATAGTAAGTTTATCTGCTCTGTTTGTAACATTAGCTATTTTAAACAAGATTATAGGTGTATCCTTGCTCAGATATTACAGAAAAGACTGATATCAGACATTTATCTTTACATATGTATTATTTACGTGTGGGGAACCCTGTCAAGGGGGAACATAAAATGAAAATTATGTATTTTTCTTTTACTTGTAGAGAATTGTTTTTCAGTTCTTGCCATACTAGGACTGTTTGTAGTGACCACACAGCTCTCAAACACCAAACAGCATGGTGAGCAAATAATGTCAGAATTTTTTAATTAAAAGCATTTCTTTTAAAATCTATATTAAATGTAAAATGAAAATCCTTTACAAGGATTCAATTTAATTAAAAAACATTTGATAAAACGTTTGTACGTCATCTGTTCCCATATTACCATTCCAGTCATTTCTTCAAAGCTCAGTGCCATAAGTGTGAAAATTACCATTATCTGGGTCTCTTTGACTGATGGATGAAAAACATGCTAAAATAGTTGATAATTGCTCTAATTTATGCCTGTCACTGATAGACTAAGCAGTTAGTTGGGCAGCAGCATGTACACACCACTTTTATGAACCCCCACTACTGCCCATTTATTTTTTTTCTAGCTCTCCGAATGTCTTTCTCGTCTTTACGTTTTACCTTTTTTACCTTGTACTTAGTGTGCAAAATTAAACTTTTCTCATTTTTACATTCCAAAGTATATGGGTTTTGGAAATTACTTTCAGACATATAATTTCTACATTTTATATTAATATATATTATATTTGTTATTAATGTTTTCTTTTGTTCTTTCTTTCTTTCCTTTGTGCATTCTCTCTTTCATTCTTTCCTTCCTTCTTCCCAAGTGCTTTGGAAAAAACATCTCTCTACCTAACATAGTGTTTTGCTTCCTTTTTGAATGGCTTTTGTTTGCCTATGAAAAGAAGCTGCTTACGAAGAAGTAATTAGGTGTATTATGTCCACAAACCTGGCCAATTGCAATCATTCTCAAGTGGCGTTCCCACCATTACAGTTGAATGTTTAGCATTACACAACTGTGTTTGCAGAAAAGTGGGGAACATGATGGTTAATAAAAACCAACACAGTTTGTGAAGTATTAATGTATTCTCTAGTCTAAATAACATTAGCTTATTCAGCCATGTCTAGACAAGACGTGATCTGCCAGCCGTACCTCGCTGAGTTATTAGGCTCAAAGCTTTGCAAACGCTTTTTGAAATTGTCTTGTCAGAGAAACAAATTGCCCCGATGTTTTGTCGCCAACCTATTGAATAGCCGTTTCTAATCCGAGGCCTCTTCTGATTCTTTCATGTTTTTTATTTTAAATCTTTTCCTCTTCTCCCAAAAGGTAAAGTATAATGAAATGCACACTGATGTTTGATTAGGGATTAAAACAAGTCCCTGTGTTTGCTTGGCCCAATGGACCTCACAGGAGGTTGGTCCTGGAGACTCTGTGCTTAAAAAAACTGTGGAACGAATGTGTCACTGTTGACTGTTTAATAATTACATCCCATGTAATGTAACATGACAGTCACATCATAGAAGACAGAAAGCTGTCTAATTATTGTTTCATAGAGTTTGAGACATGATTTTAGACAATAAAAGTATTTTCCAGTAAGCAACACTTACGTCTTTGTCTATCTGTATGTCTGTCTGCTTGTTTTTTTATTCATGTCTGTCTGTCTTTCTGTCCTTGTGTTTTTGTGTCTGTTTTAAAAAAAAGGTTTTATTATGTGCATAGTAAACTTGTATCGCATTCATCTGTACTTTATTCTTTCCTAAGAAATTAATCTTTTATATCAGCTCAAATCCGTCTTTTTAACACACCAAGGTGATTAATTACTGATGGTTTTAGGTCTTACTGGAAAAGTTATGTTTTAAAACATTAAACTGTCGGCCAAACACCTTTGATCATGTTTGATTTAAACTCTCTAATGCCCCAGTCTCTAACAGACAATCATCTTTAACAGCCCCAGTGGGGTACTAGCATAACATGTATGTTATTGGCCATTGTTGGGTTGTGGCGCCCTACCACCAGGGCTCCGTAACTTCGGAGATAAAGGACAGTGAGAGTGACCCTGTGTGTCTGTTTGTTCCCCCATTTGTTCTGCAGGATATCTGGCTCCTGCAAGGTGCCTTTGAGCATAGCCAGGACGGCGGTGGCCTACGCTTGCTTAACTGGCTGAAAAATGAAGATTTATCTGCACATCTGTGAAGCGCTCCCCAGACACAACCATGTGATGTATCTTAACTGTCCTCACTTGGATGGTGGGAAGCTTAGAACAGAAGCAGACCGTGAGCGTAGGTGGGTAAATGACCGAGTGACATGCACATATAACAGCAACTCTCCCTAGCACAGCCTGTATGTGGGATTATTTACTGGGCAACAGCAGACATTGTTGTGGGCCAATTTTGCCTGTTTATTCTGTTAATAGCACTCTTTATTAGCCCACAGGGCCAAACCACCTCCATTTCCTGTCCTCTGTGCCCCCTCTCCCTCTGTTATGACCTCTCACACAGTGAACCCAATGAATGGACAATGCTGGCCTTCTCCACTGCCTCCAGGACAACCATCTCTGCAGCTGGGCCTGTTTGCTGCTATGCTTGCCCGGCCCTTAGGGCACACATCTTTTGGATTCTGAGGGGCCACACAGATGTGGGAGTTCACACATAGCAAGCTCTTTTAGTCCCTTTAACCTTCTATATTTTGGGCATAATGCATAAAGGGTGTTTAATTCAGCTGCTTAATTTAAAGGATGTTTCCTCAACATTTATTACTTTTATGTCCCAGGGGTTGAATGTTTACTAAAACAAACAGATTTTTTATATGAAGATCACATTTATTGTCTTATGTTACAATTGTCTGATGTTCCTACCTTAATATGTGTTTGGTGAGTTTTTTTATGCATTTTACAGTTAAACAATGGTGGCCACCATCACACCTAATGGCATGAACAGTTCTGTTATTTTGGAAATTGCATCACACTTAGCGATTAACCTTAAAAATGCATGCTGTGATTTTGTTGTAATTTTGCTTACATGTTGGTTATCAAAACCAATGTGTGTAGAAAATGATTAACAAGCTTCACTTACTGACAGTCCTAAATGCTTTATTAAGTGAGTCATAATGTACTGCCATTGTATTCAATTCACCCGGCCAGTGCTCATTAAATCTCCTTTTGTGTTCTGCAGAGGAAAGGATGTTGTGGGCTTTGAGTGACATGAGGGTAAGTAGATTATTTTTTCATTTTAGGATAAACTAATCTTAAACACTATACATA
>JAZGTJ010013219.1:0-15200 GCA_036877575.1 Botia almorhae
AACTAAAGCTTAACGTGTTTGTTTATTGCTCAGTCTTCAATTAATTCTGGTGCCCACGGCAACCCAAAAAACAAACAGACTGCAACTCGAAAACGATGTTACAGTCACAAAAAAACTCCAACAGATCTGTGGACGTGTGCTGTCAAAGTTCAGAGAGAGCTCTGATCATGTGACCTCTGTGATCATGTGACCTCCCTGCAGCTCCGTTCTCGTTATGGTGACGTGTGTCATTTTTTAACATTTAAACACTTTTAATTCTTCCTATACCAGTTTAATGTGCACAAACAACTATATTTAAACCTCTTTTATAAAAGCCATGACAACAAAACCTAGTGAGCTGCCAATTAATATGAACATTAAACAGTAGAATACGCGGTTATTCTACTGCATACATACATATATATATATATATATTCTGTTTTTATTTTATTGATTTTAAAAGCAGTCTGAACCTGAAACTTTACCCAGAAAAATCCCCATCAAAAGAGGTCAGTGTGTCATTAAAGTAAAGAATGAATCCACGCTTCACTGAACTCCTGACAGCCTCCTCATCAAATGTGAGCTAATTACTGTCATTCTTATGAGATCCATCTCATTCAATATTCGCTCAAACATCTACAAGACTACATCAGAGAGAGAGCGCAGCTGTGGGCAGGCCTCCTCCAAGCGGTGCAAATCCTCAACTGTTGTCATGGAAACCGTGTGTACAGAGTCTCAGAAGAACGGCAGAGGGCCACCTTGTTTAACAGGCAGCAGGGGTGTGCCAGACAGGATATCAGAGCTGTGTGAAACTCTCTCTCTTTTAGACTTACCCATCTCGGGATGGTGTCTCCCCTCCACGGGCACGCTGACTGTCCGTCGCAGCAGCTTGTTCCTGTGCGACTCGGAGCGCCGCTCGCGCATCAACAAAGGGTGAACCTGCGGGAGACACAGATGAAAGAAAGGTCGGTGAATAACGCAGGGTCAATACACAGAGGTGACTGACACACGCGGGCTCCACGCGTCGCTTTGTGCCAAACCTGTATGCTGGTGTTTATTTGAAGACTTTTTGTGCAACATTTTACATACAGCAAGGAATTGACAATGTCACTCGATCCCAAATGAACAGCATAAAACAACCACAAAAATAATCTGAACAGAAGTCTCCACAGAGATCCACAGAGCTGCAGAGTCGATCTCAACACTATGAAACACAGCTGAAGCAGCTGATCAAGATCTTTGGGACTGACAGAAACATCAGGCAGGTGTGCTGGAGGAGATCAGATCTGATGCAATTTGCCAACAGATAACAATTCTTACAAAGCTTTGTGTGAGCCTCACTGTTCTCATTTACTTTCACTATATGGAAAAGAGCTTCACCCCAGAAGCTCTACAGAAGAAAACCACATGAGGGTGAAAAATAATTACAGCGTTTTCATTTTTGCGCAAACTATTTCTTTAAAATGCCAGGTTCCACTGGGGTTAAATTCTTTGAAATAATAAATTGAGGCGGTGCATTTTGGGGGAGAAAATAATTGCAAAATTGTGTGTGCAGTGCTTATTTACGCCTCTGTATGGAGCTGCGTCTCAAGAGAGATCCTTCCTAACAGAGGAGAGATCTTGTGCATCACTGAGACCGCCTCCACAGCGCCCCCGCTGGCATCCACATGCAAGTGGCAGAAAACAGCTCAGCACAGGTTTGCCCGCACAAGGCCCGTTTAGCAACATGGGCGTCTCTCCTGCGTTCCCAGCACTATCTATGGGGAGATAAGATCGGGGCTTAGAGAACACGGTTGTGAAGAAGCGATTACCTCCAGTCTGGAGTGATAAATGAGCCGGGTGGGAGAGGATCGGAGGGGAGGCCCTATAGGGAACAGCTAAAACAGCCTCACCTGCATTCAGGGGTGGCCATGCCACTCGGCTGGCCCTACGGAGGTCACATGACCCAGCTGCATTAGGCGACACTCTCTCCCTTTTTAATGCACAGCTCAGCGTTTCAAACACAGAGAAGATGCAGATTATTAAATGCGAATGTCTGAGGGGAATGAGAACGGCACGCACAGCTGACTGGAAGATAATGATGTAAACTCTGCCTGATGGTGCATTGCTGCGGTTTGCCTTTATAGTTTTAAAAATGAAGGATGTCTACATTAAGCTGCACCCATGGGGACGTGTTCTGTTAGGGCACAGCGAAACAAAATATTATCTTTAAATGCTCAGATGCTTGACTCCTGAAATTGATCTACAGCAGCCTGTTATGAAATTACAGGTAGGAACGCTTCATAAAAAATACATAACATGCAATAAACCCTTCAGGGATCACTAGAAAGTCTACGAGATCTGCACTCGTTTATCTCGCATGGCCTTTTATCTAAAACGACTTTCCACTATCTTGCCTTGACAGGCAGTGAAGATTTATTTAAACGATACCGTGCACAGTATTAACACGCTGTCTGTCTGCATAACATGCATTGGTGCTTGCTGACGTGCCACAGAAGGAGGTGCTTGTGTAACACAAATTGGCTGTCGCATTAACATATGCAACCTGTCTCAGAGGTTTCTCCTAAATCTCCTCCAAAAATAAAAACAGAAACAAAGAGACCATTTAAAACAGAAGTTCAGAGCTGTGCGGTTTATTGTGCACAGCACTGCTGAGACAACAATCTTATGCAGAATTTGATGAGAAATGTTTGAGTTCAAATTGAGACGTCTGAGATCAACAAGACATTGTTTGAGGATTCTTCTGAAACTCTAGAGCGGGTGTTTCTCAGTCAGGGGTCCTCAACAAACTCAGTTTAACAGTTTTACAGGGACACCTATACATGAGTCATTTGGAGACTGAATTTTCAGAAAAGTGTAAATACTGTGACTCTGTCAACATTAGCTGAAGGGATGGTGTGAGTTTTAAAGAACTGCTTGAAAACAGTAATATATTGTTGCAGTTCCATTTGGTGCCACTAATGGCACTGAAATGACACTTTACCTGTGGAGAAAAACTCGCTGCTGTCAACCAGAAAGTGATTTCATTCGTGATATTTCATTACAATAACTTATCATTCATTCGGTAATGCTGTAAAATAACATTTCTTAGTAGCTCAGTGGTTAGAGCAAGGTGTTAACAACGCCAAGGTCATGGGTTTGATAAAAGCATCTGCCAAATGCCTAAATGTAAATGTAAACAATGTGCTTGTTTTAATGTAATCTGCAGGAAACATATGCAGGCAGGTGAAGCATATGACCTGTTGTTATCATGTTGTTATCATGATACAGTGTGTTTCAGAAACTGCAGGCGAGTCGACAGAACGCTTTCAGTCTACACCTGAGTTACTGTGTTGCCTAGGCAGCAATTACTTGGTTCAATGTTATCCGACACAGATCACGGAAGAGTAACTGTAAAAAAAAAAAGACAGACAGAGAGACAGACAGAGAAGAAGATGGACCTGGCACAGACCAGCGAATCTCTTCCCTGCAGACAGAAACCTCTAGTTTTCCTGCTCCATAGACGAGACGTCACTGGTTATGACAGCCAGCGTATTGTAAAACATACATTTAAATCAGCAAGTCAAACTTTTCATTGGGAAAAATGTAAAGGAATGTCATATGAACGTTACCAAATTCACAAACTATACAAATCTGAGACGACATTAATTTACGCAAAAACATTTCGGCACAGAATGCAGACAGTTAAGCAGTCAGGGTCAAGCAGTGATCCACAGAATCTGTGTTAAAACTTTGGTGTGCAAAACACTGCAACCAGTTGATAATTACATGCCTGCGAAACAAACGCCCCCAAATCTGGTACGGGGAGGGGTGGGCGTGCGACTCTGTAGAGGGAAACTTCGTGTGTCAGAGCAATCTAATTCAGCCCAGCTGTGTGATGGAGCAGGTGAGAGAGGAAAACGAGTGAGCAGCAGGTGTGTATTTCACTCGGTCTTAATGGGAAGCTAATAGATCACAACCCTGCCTGACAGCCCCCCGCTGGCAGCCCGCCGGACCCCGACCCTCCACCGATACTGCTGGCATCATCTTCGGCACCCCAGCTAAAGAGATGAATGATGAGAGCTGTCTGCTTGTGTCAACATGACACCACTGTCAGGTTACAGCTGCTCTGGTAATAAATGACACAGGATGATGTTTACACTGGAGGCACGAGCAGAGGATTATATCCTGATCCTGCCCATGTCAGACAGGAGATTTATTATCTCCTGTTTCCTTGTGCCCGCAATCACTGAATTATGGATGGAAATACAGTTTACATCAGTCATTTCCGGCAGTTTAAAGATACAAAGATGCACGTGCAGATTTTTCCTCTTGACATTACCTATTCTGCAACTTATGAAAGGGTTAGCCACAGAATTAGACACGCCCCCTGTGCAAAACCATGCCCTTCAAAGATAACGTTCTACAAAAGGAGATGAAGCAAGACGCAACAAAGTATCATCAGCTTTCAAAATATCGATTTCTGAACGACAAAATAACAACTGACAGCTGCTTATAAAACTCAAAATGGTGCTTTAAAAATCTGCTTTAATAGTCACGCCCTAAGCTTCCTGCTTCCCACATATGGGCTGCTCTGTATACTGTAAAAATGACTGGCAGACAGAAAGTGTCTCAAACTCTTCTGATTGGCTAAACAAAGAATCGGACAACAAAATGGCAGCAATCAGAGACATGAGTTACTGGCTAGGGCACATTTTTAGGTGTTTTTTCAGCCCACAACATTTCCTGATCCTGTTTGTTCTCTTTGTCCAATCACTTTCTGTCATTTCTCTATTTGAAGTGTCAAAAAGTCCACAAATCCTATCTAGCATAGAAACAACGTGATATTGGGACAAATGTTATTTTTTAATAGTGGTAAACAAAAGAACAAAACACGTTTCTTGACCTTTGTCTGTGCCCTCAAGCAGAATTCCACACAGCAGTTATTAAATCGAACACCTAATAAAAGACGCTGAAGAATGAGTGGATCCCTGCTGTTCACAAAGACTAGCAGAAGCAAGAGGAAAATGATGCTTTATGACTGTGACCTAAACTAGTTTTTAAAATAGAGAAGAGATGAGCTCTTCCACATGTCCCGCCCCAACTTCCTGTTTCAACAGGAAACACACCAGCGCAACAACACAAACGGCATCAAACCATGTCACCATTTTTGACGTAATCTATCCTATGAGCATATTACATAATCGTTCTTTTTCAGTTCCAATGGACTGTCGTTAGTGTAAGAAAGCACTAATGACGATCATTCGTTACGCACCGTCATGCTGTCAGCTGCAAGCGCAGCCTCACGGTGTCCATACTAATTCATTCATTTATTGTGTCATGTAGGAAAAGCACACAGAACGCAGAAAGCATCTCGGTTAGTTAGTGGTTCCAGAGCTTGATTCCCGGGTCAGCTACAGGAAGTGCTGCCGCCCACTCACAGTTACAGAAACATGGGCTTCTCTGGGCATCTTTACGTAACAGAGCTACACGGGAATTGTTCATCAGAGCGCTGGTGCACTGAGCGTGTGCGAAGACGGACGTGGGCCACTGTCATCACACATCAACTAAGATCTAATGGAATGTGAGGAAATCAAATCACGACTCTCTCCTGCCCTCTAAAGGCGGTTTCTGAGCATAGCAACAAGACACTGTAGATTTATCATCACATTACTGCCATTCATTCTCCTCGCGCGGTTTCCTGTGACAACTCACAGTTAGTCTGTTTATTGCTGAAAAACAGCAGCTCCTTAAAGACTTATGTAACAGTTAAAAAGTAAAAACAGAATATGAAACCAACTGTCATTTATTAGGAGATGTAATTTAGTGAACGTAAAATGATTACGTTAATACATACATATTTTATTACAAACAATGCTGTGCTAGCCGTGTACTAATAAAACAAAATATTACTAGCTAAGCTACCATCACACTACTGACAAATGTAGTTATATAAGTAGTGTCAGTACATTTTGTAACACAGTAGCACAAACACACTTTATTAATCCACAGTTAAAATAAGATAAGATGGTTAGATCAAAATCAAACAACATACTGTCTGAAATAAAGACAGAAGATATTTAAATACGTCCACTTTTCCTGAAGTGAAGTGAGTTAATGTAAAGCGCTACTGTACAATTATTAACTTACGATTGGTTTACAGCTCTTTACTGTTAGATGAGGGCGGCATCATTTGATTAGAAAGAAATTCAGTCTGAAACACATTGTGAATCTGCACAGCCCAAATGTCTGCATGCAGGAGATGGATGTCATTCACTACAGGACCTGAATGAAGACCCTCACACACACACACACAAGGCAGTGGCTGTCTCCTGCAGGAGCTGAGTGACAGGCATGAATATTTCATACTGCTCACTGATTTAGATCTACTTAAACTGTGACCTTATCGAAACACACAACAAACTAGCAGTGATTGGACAGGACGGTGTGTCTGATGAATGAGCTCGGCACCAGTACAGATCATATCTGCACCGCTTCACTGCTTAACTCACATGTCCAGAACCTCATGGATGTCACACACATCATGTCTACAACACTGCAGGAATTTAAATACTCAATAAGTGACATGAATTGTGCTTTTTTTTATCATGCAGTTATATGAAAAAATCGAATGACAACAGAACTAAACAACCGCAGGGGTCATACTGATGAACCAGTGCAGAATTGTACCTCCTCCTGGTCCAACATGTAGAGCTGATGTCCAGCGATCACAGGAGGGTGAGGGCTCCAGTCGGGTTGCTCGTAGGAGGGAGCAGCAGCGAAGGAGGGCTGGTGTCGGAAGGATGGGGGGACAGCGTACCTCGCATCTGGAGAGGAGACAGTTTGGAGAGAAGACAGGACATGAGAGAGTTTGAGGAGAGAGGAGCGAACAGGAGCAAGTTTGAGAAGAAGAGAGTTTCAAAAGGACAGAGTGTGAGGAGAGAGTTTGAGGGATGACATGGAGGGAGAGAGGAGGAGAGAGGAGAAAACAGTTTTAAATAATACAAATAAATGTCTTACACTTAGAGACTTAGAAACTGAAAACAAGATTGTATGAATGTGCAAACCCGACTACAGTGATGCTAAAGTGATATGGATGGTTGCCAGGAAATTGCTGCGCAAGTAATAGAGTGTTCTTGGTTGTTGCTAGGGCATTGCTAGGTGGTTGCTAAGTTGTTCAGGGTGGTTGCTTACTGAAAACATAGCACAGCAGTATCTGCCAGCAGCTGTGCAGAAATAAGCAGAAACGTGGAGAGACAAGAATTTCTGTCTTTCCAAAAGTAACAGAAAGCAAAGTGGAATATATAATTCTGCCCAGGAAAACTCTAACAAAAGTCTAAAACATACGCTCAGAGCGCCAAATTTCACAACTTGTATCATTAATTCCATAAGATATCATAAACTACCAACCAGAAACTGAAAAAATATAACTGGCAACACAGCAATCCTCTGGGGTCACCATCACTTTCCCAAGTAAGACATGTTCCTGGATCAACATTTCTATCAACCAATCAGATTGCAGGATTAGGTTGAGGACTGGATTGGGGGTCTGTATACCATTCCTACCTACATTCTTAATTTCCTCTAGAGGTCAGTTCTGGGTAGGGTTATTGTTAACCCTGTTTTTTGTCAAGTTGTTGTTTTAGGACCATTACAAAAACAAGTGTACTTCAAGTTCATTTTATTAAGTATTCGTTAAGTATTATTAAGTAAATGTTTTTCTGAGTAGTACATGAAGTGTAGATTAAAAGTACACTTATTTATTTTAAAGTTTGAAAGAAGTACACTAACAGCACACTCGAATAAATGTCTTTTTGTAAGAGGATCCTAAAACAGTAAACATAATGTTTTTCTCCACAGACATGAAACACTTGATGTAGATTTGAATCTGTGTTCATGGCAGAGCATGTGTCAACTCCACATATAACTCATGCTCACACTGTGATGCTGATAGTGATGTGAAGCTCTGAGGTGTCATCAGCTTTTAAATCGAGCTGTAAAGCTGTCATGTGTTCAGCTCTCCCCCATCAGCCAAGACGAGAGCAATAAAGAGATTACTGTGGCCTCTGACGCTTCACTTCATCTCAGTTCTTCTATAAAACTCACGACAGGACCATCTTTCACTCTTCTGAAGTTACAGATCAGAGCTGATACTTTTCCCCTGCTATCGTTCCAAGAGACCCCACCTCTGACCTTCCAGCCAATCAGAAACAGTCCTGACAGATGGCAGCAGGCAGCAACCGAGGGGGGCTTGACCAGTGAAGGACGGTTCTGTTCAGACTCGTGCATGTTTGTCAGATTTCCTCCAGAAAACAGTTGAGAACAACAGAGAAACACAGTCACAAAACAGATCGCTGGATTTAAGCGGCCGTATGTTTGGTGGAATTTAATCATAGACAAATGGACTTTTGGTCTTTTTTTCTGTTCTGCATTTGTGGAATTTGTTGGATATGGTCCTGCTTCACTGATGAAGCCAAACCAAGTTGGTTTTCAGTAAATGGAAAACAAAGTCTATTTGCTTTCAGATGAACTCCAGCAGTTGTTCTACAATGACCTGGATGAGTTAAATCTTTACAGTGTAAAATCAGCCCACGACTTCTGCATTGAAGTACATGACACTACAGGGTCACTATGAAAGCTGCAATCTGTAACGTTCCCTCTCTGTCGCCATCTCAGTTTGAAACATAACGTTGCAGCTTACTTTTAAGTTTTTTCATTACGTATGTTGAAGCCAAATGAAGCCAAACCAACAGTTCTCAGGAAATCCTGACAGCGCAAATTATAAATCATTATTATAAACTTACCAAGGCAAATTAAGGAGACGATTTTAAACACTGATCTATTATGTACTTGCTCGACTGATTTTGCTTTATTTTTGACCAAGAAAGTTAAGGATCACAGCTTTAACTATTATTAACTCACCCTGATTTCATGCCAAACCCATATGCTGGGCTACATAAATAATGACAGTATGTTCATTGCATTGTTCCTCTAACACAACACTAGGTCAGGCAGTAACTCTGCTCCCTTTACTCAGACAGAGGCAGGAAAGTCAGTACTGCTCTGTGCTGTGCCCCCACCGCTGGGCTGCCCACCACTCTCACCACTGCACGCTGGGTTCTCCACTTGACGTTGAGCCAGCTGAAATCTCTTCCGCTGTGGAAACAGCCTGTCACATCCAGCTCGGTCCTGACCGAAGCCCTGCAGAGCTGGAGGTGCTGCCCAGTTCATCACCAGCTTCTCTGGTTCCTCCACAGAAGACATGGCTCATGAAAACGACTAATTCACTTAACAGGGAATGAAAATGATAATGCAAGCTACCCCCAGCAACAGAAACAGGCGAGAAAGCAACAGGAGAGAAACTACAGCTTTGTGACATTAGAAAACGCTCTAGGGAATGCTGCCCATACGTGACCTACATGGGCCTGTCTGGCGATGATGAAACACTTTCTCTGTTGAAATGTTTTAATATTTACTGCGTGTATAAGTCTGGTTTCAACAGCTGGCCCACAAGTCCACAGGCCCACTAGAAAAAGCCTCAGTGGTTCTGATGGCCTGTTTATCTCAGACTGGCCTTCAACTGTTACCATAGCTGAGTGTCAGGGTCTGCACCAGTTTTACACGACTGATGCAAAAACAGAAATAGACACACAAACTAGAGCGCACCCATATGTACATGCTGGAGGTGGTACCAACATGTACAATTGGTTGTTATTTGCTTGTGCCTTTGACATCATCACCATGTCAATTTGTAAATAATAATAAATAATATACAGGTTAGTAAATTACAAGAACAGTCTTGTTTTCAATGAATTCCCCTTTAAAGAACATCATATTTTGATAATCCCTATATGTGTGTATATTTATATATATATATATATGAATTATCTTGCATTGTCTCATCAAGTCTAATTAGCTGTAATTAGGATAATTGTTTCTATTACATTTGCACTGGTAAATAAATTAAAAGCTGCCATTCATATGCAAATGTTTTGGCACATGAAAGGTAGATCAGAAAATGAATGCACCAATTAGCATGCTAAGTGCCCTCTGACATCACGGGCCACAGACAGAAGCACTGTAGGTGTCTACATGTTCTGCATCACAAACTCAGCGTGTCATTGGCTAGCACGATGCAGAGAGGGTGTCACTATTTTGTTTGCGGGCTCCGGGCGCTGATGTGTGCTGTGCACGCGAGGGTCAAACTCACATTGTCATTAGGAGGGTGATCATTCACATCACTGCACTCCAAACAGTGCTAAAAATAATCGCATACTATCTTGATGCCCCCGGGCAGGTAGTGCACACAAACAAGAATGCATGCAGTCCCTGTTTCATAGTCACGTCTGTACTGCATTAAAAGATGTCAGTAGTCTGTAGTACAGTAGACTCAAGCATGCTAACAGGACGTGCTTTGATGCATGCCTAATGCACCGTGATGCACATGTGACTTTACATCATAATGCATTTTGAACGGCAGGAATGTGTCATTCATTGGTAGAAGAAACCAAATATTATAGTTCAGAGGTCTTGCTCTAATATGACTTAAAGAATAAAATAAAGATTACAGTTAATTTTCATGTATCAACAGTCAAATATGACACTTTCCCGACTGTACATTTTAAAGTTAAATGTGCTAATCCTACTGCATACGGACACTGTGCAGTTATAGAAGGAGAGAACACGCTTATGCAGCACTGCCTGGAGAAAAATACCCAGAAGTTGCTCTTTCACAGCTGCAGGAGACTTAATGAAGTTCTCAGTTATGTCTCACTCGTCACCTGTCTCAGATGTTTCTCATGCTAATCCCAAACAATAAAAGAGAGATTGGGAGAATTTGATGGGAAATACTTGAGGCTGCTGCAGATCTGAGCAGAGTTTGATCTCTCCTGGACCACTGAAGGAGACACACATGAGAAAAACATCTAAGAGGCAGGTGCTGGTTATGAATCTCACTGCTGTGTAGAAATCTTAGTGATATCAGAGACGTCTGATTCCAACCTGCGATCTGTGCGCTTCCTAAACTACCATCCACCTGCTGATCTCCTCACCGCGTCCTCCACGCGCCGTCACTCTAGCTGGACTTTATCTCCCGCCTCCCAAATCTACATACAGGAAACATACAGGAAAGGTTACTGCCCAAGAGATGTCACTTCCGAAACGCCCACTCTCTCTCTCTCGCGCATTCTCACCCACACACCCCCAGCTTATTGCCATGACAACCGGGAAAAGAATAGAATATAAGTGAGTGTTAAAGAGACAGATGATCAGAGAGAGGGGGACGAGAGAGGTAGGAAGACAAGGATAGAACTGATCCAAAGAGAGAGAGAGAGAGAGAGTGCTAAAATGTGTGGGAGAGGAAAAGTGAGAGACGGATAAGAGAGAAAAACAGAAGGAAGAGAGATGGAAAACAGAGTGAAAAGAGAACGATGGAAGTGAGGAGAGAAATGGATGGAACAAGGGCACTTTTTTGGGAAAGAGAAACCATTTCTTGTTCCCATAGCAACCTAGCCATCCATGAAATCCACTCTATGGCTTTCTCTCCTGTCTTTACCTCCCTCCTATTGCTATATACAGCTCACAGTATATGACAGCAGATGAGATCAGAGTGATAAACCTCTTCATATGCATCATGTAAAAGAATGTACAGTAAAAACCTGTTAACTTGTTGAGTTATCCTCCTGTTTAGATTTTTTAAAAGTATATCATATTTACCTGGACAGTACACAAACTGAAAATAAAAACTAGGAATTACCATATAATTCAATAAAAGGAAAATTAATTTTATATTGAAACAAGACACAATTCTACAGCAAAGTGTTGTTAGGTTTGCTTTTCGCACATCAGAAAAATATAAATATATGAACTATGACCTTATGATTTACAGAAATTGAATCGAGATGTTGAATCAAAAATCACGATGAAAGTAAAAAAACAGAATGTAACAGAAGATGAAAATAAACTGGAATGAAACAGCTGTTTATACAAAACTACCTCTTATTTGAATTCTGAATGACTCAGATATAAAGACATGCATCATATACACAACATATGGGTTATTTCCAGAAACATGACTTTGATGTGGATGTGATTATTTAGTGATCTGAACACAACGTGATGGACATTTTGTACTGCTGTAAGGCAAATAAAAAAATAAAAAAGCTAAAAAAATATGATCCAACTTTCCAACAAACTCACTGGCAACTGCTTTATCGCTCTTACTCGGGCCCCCCCCACCTTCATTCCATCTGTCTCTCTCTCTCAACCAGCACCGCCCCACGCTCTTGGTCTCTCTCATTTAGAAGCTAATAACAATTTAAAGTGAGACAGCGTTCACAAACTGAGAGAAAAAATCATTAGGTGCTATGAAACACAGAAATAAAGCTCGTGTTCCTTCTCATGTCTGTGCTGTTTCTTTAACTATTTTGACTAAAATTGTGTACTATTGTATCGTGTACTACTTCTGCAGTATGTAGTATGTATATTGTGAAAAGTACGCAGATTTTCTTGCTTTAACGCCACAGCCTGGATGGCCAGTTTTGATTGCTAGTTTTGAACTAGCCCAATTACCAAAACTCAAAATATGTGCCTCCCATACCTTTATTACATATTTCAGTCACACAATTCCTTTCCTAAAATCACTGTGTACTGCTACAAACTAAAAACATATCACTCAGATTTAATTAACGCCAATATGCCAAACTTTTGACCTGTGGAAAAAACAAAGGACAGCAAAGATTTAAAAGTAGCTCAACTCCGCAGAAAAACGGAGGTCTTGGCAACACTGGTCGCAGCTCAGGATAGTCACTAGCGAAGGATTCAGGACTGTGTCTGCTCCTGTGGAGCTATCAGCTTTGTCAAAACGTCTTCTGTGCGGATCTGTATGCGCAAACCAAGCAACTGCTTTTCTGATGAGGAGAACACTAACTGAAAGTTCTCTCCAGGTATTACAAACCTTCACTTCATCAGACTGCCAAGAGTTAGAACATGTTTACCCAAAATCTGATTCAAATGCAACCACGACCGCTTCATTCTGAAGATACTCAGTGGACACCACTCGCCGAGTTAAACACAACAGTGTAACACGCTGCTGTCTGAAACGTTTGGCTTCGCATAATGCATTCTGTTTCACATACTGTTTATTAAAAACAGCGGGCAGTACAGCAAGCGGTGAACTAGTTTGCCATTCCAAACATTTCCATGCTGTACTTCAGGATCTGGTTTATATTTTTCTCTGGAGAAACTGTCAAAACAAGCAGTGAGGGCCTCGATGAAGTTTGCAGATCAGCATTGTACTTTATTTTCCTCTTTCACTGGAATATTTTGAATAAATCACTGACGTTTATGGCTAAAACATTTCACATCCATGGTGTATAAACACACGACACAGCCATCATTCAGCACAGAGATGTGTGTGCGCATGTGTTGTGACTTCTCCTTTGTGTATTCCTTCCTATATCTTTATGCGTGCGGGTCGCTCCGTTGAGATTAAACGGGTCGTGTTTTGGGCCCAAGAGATAAAGCATAATTATAGTGATCCGTCCTGAATCCAGAGATAGACTGAGAACTGTGTCATTGTATTATTACCCCGAGGCCTGTTGCTAACATTCATACCTATGCTAACGTCACAGCACGCACACACGCTAGCAGACGGACAGAACTTTTGACTGAGAGGAGCCACAGGTAGAAAAACTAAAGGCTGCTTAAAGTCAACACGGAACGCTTTTATAATACATTCTACTGTACTGCGTCATAATTCTTAGTGAAACATGGTATTTAATAAGTAAAGGGGCGGGACTTGATTTGATCTGCTGGAATTTATTGGATCAGTTGAAATGGATGATGTCAGCTGAAAAGCGAAACACAACATTACATTTTAAAATAAAACTTTGGACGGTATTTTTTTAACAATACTTTCCGAACCTTGTGCGAAGAAAGTTAAAATAAAGGGCCATTTACACTGACTACAAAAATCCAATATGAATCAAGAAAAAGATCAGAAGTGATTTTTTATTAATGAGTTTCAATTTAGCAACATGCGCAACAGCAACTCCTCACAATGCTAATCAGAGTTTGTATATGTAAATGAGCTCATGTAAATGAGCTGCAACTACATCAATGCAAGCATCTTATAGATACTGCAGATACTTTACATCTGAAACACAACTAACAGCAACCGAAAGAACAGCAGCACAGTGACCTCCAGGCATCGCCTTCACATTGAGACTGTGAACATGTGGCAAATTTTAAAACACTGCTCTGTTTGTCTGAGGTGATGTACCACCATCTGGTTCAACCAGTGCTGACTGCGGGAACAATAAAAGATGGAAGAAGAGTTTGTGAAACCAGTTTTAAACAATGCAAAATTGTTCTCGATTTCCATTCATAATAAATGCAGAAATGCACACAAAAATGCACTTAATTTGCTGGATTATGAAACGATTGGCTTCACTTCATTATTATTTAACATTTAAACAATAGGTGGGTCCTACAATCCTGAAACCATTTCTACACACATAAATACAGATTCAGATTAGCACCGATCTGAATGAACAGGATGACAGAGCTGAGGTCCAGCCTTTGTGAGGACACTGGCACGTGCTGGCCCACTTTTCACGCCACACAGCGTGTGTTTACCTGCCCGATCTGTGTGTGTCAGTGTGTGCTGGTCTGTTCTGCTCACACTTTCAGCCCCAGACAGAGATGAGCAGGTGGCCCACAGCAGAAGCCTGGACACTGGCTTCTCTACAGACTGTTTCACTGAGGAAAACAGATTATAACCATAAAATGTGACCTGAGAGCGTGAAACGTAGTTAAGCAAAGAGTATGAGGAGGAGACAGCAGCAAAGAAGAGAGTTGAATGGTGTGTGTGTGTGTGTGTGTGTGTACAGTATGTTATGCATACAAGCAATGTAACACAGATATCCTCCTCGGCTGAACCTCAGGTCATCTTAAGCTGGCATGAAAATGAACTCAGTGACGTGCACAAGACAGCATACAGCTACACAACTCTAATGCGCTGTCAGCAGGGATTCACACAACAAACTCTGTCATCCACTCATTTTTAAAGCTCACCTTCAGGAACCCTGAGGTGAAAACTTTACGGGTTCGAGGACACTCATAACCCGCTTTTCTCATGAATGGCTTTACAGGTGCAGTACGAACTAAAGAGCAGAACAGTGTAATTGTTTGGAGCGTTGCACGATCGCAACGTTACTGGGCGTTGGTGTGCGTTCACAAGC
>JAZGTJ010013220.1:0-13992 GCA_036877575.1 Botia almorhae
TCTGCTTATGAAGAGGAATCCAGCAGACCAGCACGAGACAACGATATGGCGCAACCAAACATGATACTGTTACATGATTGGCTGTTAGCGTGTCACTCCCTACATTGTTAGGCTACCAGAGAGCGAGTGCCTTTGTTAATGCAACCAAACTTGCTTCGCAACCTCTGTTTTCTTCCGATGAAGAATAAAAAATATTGAACGTTTTATCGAACACATTTTTATTGATATCAATCACGTGTCTATCGCGATACATATCGTTATCATTTTATCGCCCAGCCCTAATTTGGACATGTAGCTTATTTGACAGAGATGTGCAGTCACAGAAGACTTGAGTCAAACTCGACTTGAGTCAAACAAAGAGACGCAATCTTTAATGGAATGACCAACAAATAACCACAATTTGTCCACAATTCAACACAGTACTAACAATATACTGGCTCTGGGTGTTTGTAGGTCTTTAAAGCAATGCCAAGGTCAATGTGTGAATCAGTCCTAAAACAAGCCAAATTTCACCTGCCATAAAGCTACACTGAGAACAGAGGCAAAGCAGCGGATAATTATTGAATGTGATAATTTACGCTGCTTTAAAACCAATACCGATTAGACATGTGCAGTGTTGAAAATCAAAATGTGCCTGTAAGACTATAAGTTTGTTCTCCTGAGAAAAATCGATCTTTGGTCTTCGTTGCAGTTCTACATAAGAGGCAAAAACCCTCCAAGTTCAGCCAAACACATTTTTTCTTCACTCTTCTCTGGCAATGACGAAGGCTTTTCCTGGGGAGATTATTCATATTTCTCAAGTAACAGCAAAATACTTTTTTCTACCTCCCTTACATAATTAAATATTGATCTGTGCAGACATTGTTGTCTACAACAGCACCATACTCACTAAAAACAGAATTCTGTAAACTGGAAAAATGAAATTATATTTTGCATAAAGACATTTTTAGGACCATTCATTTATTTGCCTATGGGTTTTTTATTATAGTAATGACAGTTGTGAGGGAAATAAACAATTAAGCAAATAAACAGAATCTGAAAGCAAAACTTTATTTTTCAAAAGTCACTCGCTCACACACACATTTGTTTGACTATATTAGTGAGGTCATTCCATAGACATCCATTAATTTTATATCAGGCTAATAATGTTTGTAAACAGGATTTGGTCGATTTATGAGCCTTGTAATTTAGTGAGGACAATTAAAATGTCTCACAACTTGGTTGTCATGATATTTCACTTTATAGTGAGGACACACAAACACACACACACACAAAAAATCAGCATTACATTTAAAAATCACCTCAGGATTTAAACAGCATTTCTCTGCATCAGGTCAGCCCTGATTAACTGCTGTAAAAATGCCACAGCAGCACCGACGCTCCTCAAGCTAACGGCCAGCAAATAACCACAGTTAATTGTTATTTAATTTGTGCTTACAAACATGATTGTAAGCTTTTCAATATGAAAGGTTATTTACAAAAAAAAACATTTTAAAGCATTAATTAATTGAGCTGCTATGTTAGCGGTTTCTCATAGACAGAACAAGTTTTTCTGCCGGAGGTGAAATAACTCACATCATCTGAAGTAGTGAAGTGAAAGAGAACGAGCTTTAGAGTTAAGCACAGAATATGGCTGGGGAAATTAAATTGTTAAATTAAAAGTCAGAAGCGCTTGAAATAATTTGTCTCTACAATGTCCAGAACTCATTGATGGCATAGAGGGGCAAAAATCTTTAACATCAAGGGCAAAAGTGATAGGAAGCGCTCACCTGAACTCTCATTATACACTAGAGTACATTTTATTTCTCCTGCTTTTGTCACGGGTGCAGAATAATGGCATGGAGAACCCCCCAGTGACCATTAACCCACATTAATGATGTTCAGGTCATCAGGCAACCGATGGATGTCCCGCCAAATACACTGCAGACGCAGAAAAGACTAGCTCTCGCACGAAAGTTGTTAAATCACACTCCACATCATTTACTGTACAATGATTTGTACAGATCACTTTATCTTGCATATTCGAAAACTCGACACCATCAGCTGAAGATGTTGTAAAATTTATATCATCATATTAGCGTAGCTTTCTGCGCTACATTGACAATGCTTGTATCGTGGTACACTGTGATAAGCGTAAAGCACCCCAGTGCAGTGTGGATAACATACTCAACCAATTACAGCAGACAAAAAGGGCTAATATTCTCCTTGGGAGGATGTGCTAATTAAATAAAGCTAATTGAGTCTCCATGGACTGAGCAAATGCTCAAACGTGATTAGTTAATGTTTACCCGCTGAAGTTAGCAGGGTTTGTTTAACTGATGATGAGAGAAACCAGAGGAGGCTGATTTAGCGCTAATACGCACACAGGCGCACTGCTGGAAATTAAAAAGTGCATGGCGTAATTGATGCTTGCGTTTATTTGCAGAAATGCTGAGAGCAAGATAGCAGAATGAGTGTTTGAGGTACTATTCATGGCTTGTTCTTTTAAGGGCAAAAAAGCAGACCTATGGTGGTTAATGGTTTTTGCTTTGGAATTGATCACTGTCGTCGGCTGCGAGTGAAGCTTCACTGCTTCTCCTCCCCTAATTCCCAATGACACACATATTAGATTGAGCTTTGCCTCTGCAGGCGTCGGCTGCCAGATGAGGTTATTCTCTGTGGAAAATCCCCCCGGGCCATAGAAAGATATATTTGTTGGACGTTTTGAGCGGTCGCAATCTCCTTAAAGGCTGTCACAGGTCAGCTGGCATAAAGATGCTTTGTGCTGCAGTCATCCCTCCCATTGAAAAAGCCTGATTACCAACAGAGACAAATAGCGGGAAACCCTTCAAGTATGACGGCTATTCCTGCTGTATTTTCCGCTTCCTTTGGTGCTTTTGTGCTGGGCGGCGGGCCGAAGCGGGTTAGGGTTGGTTTGTGTTTGCTTCACTTCTCTCTAGATAAGTTTGCTTTGCTTTTTCCGGCTGCCACAAAAGGACAGAAAAGCATTTTCTCTCATGAACTGTGACAGGACTCAATGTTGGTGGATTCATTCTGGATTCCCCAGAGAAGTGCTTACAGGGCAATGATATGAGATTTACTGGCTCTAAAAGTGGCAGATAGAGGAGGAAGATGTTTTGATAGAAGCAGAAACCCCATCAATGATCTACTTGTGGTAATGAAAGGTAGAGACTGCAGAGCTCTATGTGTGTAATTAGTCCTTTGTACTAATTAATACAGTGACAGTGAGAGAAATGAGGAGGGAGAGAGAGAGAGTCCGTAGGGTTAATAAGTGGGAACGTTACTCCGTCACAGCACAAGCGATGATGTTTTTAGTTAAGTTGCACATTTACAGTGTGAATTGTCACATTCAAAACAAAGTTAGGCAAATATAATGATTTGGAGATATTTTATGATATTTTATATCTGATTTCTGCAGTAACTTGAGAAACTTCAAACTAGTAAAGCAATGTAGAAAATCAAAGGTGAATTGATCAGTTTCCTGTTGGACTCATTTACAGTGCAATATTTTAACCTAAAACTGTGTAAGATAATGAAAGAAATCATAGATTTCATAGAAGTTATCATAGAAGTTAATTAGCAAATAAATCATTGACGTTCATTAGCAAATTGTTTATTCATGTTCACAGCTTCAAAATATAGTTTGTTTAAAACTACATTCATGATATACTGTCTAAAAAACAAGACTTCATATCAAACACAATTCTGCTTTTCATGTAAACATACTAAATAAAATAGTTTTGATTTCCGTTATTCTGGTTACAATGGGGAAAGATAACTTCTAGATAAATAAAATGAGAATATGACAGTGAGCTCATGAGAGGTGTGGAGGAGAGGACAAAATGTTTAATGCTCTCATCATTTGTAAGTCACTTTGAATAAAAGCGTCTGCTAAATAAATAAACATAAACGTCTTATAACTGCTGTGAAAAAACAGTCTGTGTGGCTGTATTTCCACCCCCTCTAATACCACATGTCCTCTCTCTCTCTTGCACTCTTTCTGTCTATTTCCACATCCTCTCTCTCTCTTATTTACGCCCCCTTATGTATTGTGTTTACTTTGCCATGGGTCAGTGTTTTCTGTTAATTACACTTTTGTTCATTGTGAAGCAGATTTACTCAAGCGCATGTAGGAGCTATTCATGAACGCCAGCGAGATGTTTACACTGCAGCAAAACTCTGATGCACTTGCTCGGCCTCTCCTGCCTTGCTCTGTTTCTTCTTATTTGCCTCTTCTTCATGTTCTGTGATAATAAAGGTTATCTTTTACATTCGGCCGCATCCTAAATGACAGGCAGCTAATCTGGCTACTGGCATGTTTATCAGTGTGTTGCAGCCACAGTATCTGCACACTCACAGAGATGCTGCAGAGTTTTCATCCATCACGTCTCGTCAGAAATTTGACCCCTTCAGGAATGACAATCCTGGGTGAGGAGAAAGGACCGATTTCACAAAAGTTTTTAACTGTCTGGACATGGAGAACATTTCTGCATGTTTCCCTGCATTTCTCCATGTGTCCCTGCTGTTTTCACATGATTTCTGAGGTGTTTTAGCATTATACATTATGAACAAACACATTTAACAAAATGTTAATAGAAAAGAGGCATGTTCGCACAGTAAAAATTATTTCATGTACGCATGCTTACAGTGTTTTAATTCAGATCAATTTGAAGATGTGCCCCGACTGTGACCCTCATTCTACAAGTCTTGCAAGATTTACATGGGATATTCCCCCACTGTTTTTAAAGTCATGTCACCCATCCAACCCAGCTCAGGGTGGGTGAGGGTTTGGCAGAACAAGTTTTTCATCTCCTGTGTCGCAGACACATCTGTGAGTCTGTCTTGCAAGCAGGTGAACAGCCGTGTGCTTGTTGTTCAGTGTTTATTGCAGTGGACTGCAATGTTAGTTCTCCACAGATGTTCTTTAAAAGCCTGAAGCTCATTGCTGATGTCGATACAAAAAAATGTGTCAGTCAAGGGAAATCCTCCACATGGACTCTAAGAGACATCATGTTCTTTACTTATTGTTTGAAAGGCCTTGAGTGTAAATGCTTATTGATTGTCTGGACTGTCAAACTGATAAACTCTACTAAGTATTGAGTGTCTCCTCATCAGGTCTGAAGTGACAGAGGGAAACCAAATCGCTCAAGGAACCATCACACACGCGCAAAGCTGACAGGCACAGATCGTCTCTGCCAGGTCACACAGATCAGATTCAGAACTGATTACATTTTTAAAAGTACTGAAACCATTTTCATGACATTCGGTTCTGTTTACAGTTCTTGAACATCTTCGTGCTTCTGCAGATGTGAGTGGAGCTCCGAAATAAAATCAAAACAGTGTTTTTTTTACAGAACCAGCAGCATAAATTTAACAAGAAATCCAGAATCTGAATTAGAACCAATTAACCAAAGTTTAATTCTCAACATGATTCCCGTACCTGTGAGAGACTCAGAGCAGCTGTTCTGACGCCAGCATTTCTCAGATGAATGAGATGACTTCTGTCCTCTGAGCAGGATCACAATCTGCACTTGTGACTCCACCAGCAGCTGATCTTAACACAACACGCTACTCTCCCCCCCATCCCTCTCTCTCTCTTACTCTCTGTTCACTCGCTTACTGTTAATCGCCTGTACCAGAGTCCCAGAGGCATCATGGGAAATAGCTACAGGCTCCTACACTCACACTTGTGCTGCTGAGAGATTCACTGTGTGTGTGTGTGTGTGTGTGTGTGTGTGTGTGTGTGTGTGTGTGTGTGTCAAACATGTGAAAGTTTGTGTGGGTGTGTGTAGGATGAAAAGAGCAACACTTTTATCCTATGCCAGGTAAATCCACACTGCTGTGTTTGTGTGTGTGTGAAAGAGTACCAGATTTTTTGTTATTTCTTTGAGGTTGTTATTTCCAACCCTATACAAGCCACAGGGATTTTTGCAACCTTAAAAAGTCAAATAAAATAAATAATTTTTAAAACAATCAAATTATTTTAGAAATGACTATAGCATTAAGAAAAGCTGAAACACAGCAGAATAAAATCATTTTTACAATGAGTATATTTGTCTGGTATCTTCTCAAAATACATTTACTTGAAAAGTAAAATTGCATAAGAAATGTGTAAATATTATGATTTAAATAGATTTGTTTTTCTTATACTATTATGAAATGTTATGTACTGTATGTATGTGTATTTATGCATGTATACAATATGTATATTCGTTTTTATTTATATGATCTTGTATTTACAGAACAACAGGACACAAATTCTGACGTCTTGCAGCGACTGATGTGAGCAGTCTTAAATAATAACATCCAACAACATCGTTCTGCCTCCTAGAGCAGGTTATAATCTATATGAATGATGAATATGGTCTGTTTAGAATGCCAGATCAGATTGTTAGTGGAATGACAAGAGCATGTAGGTAAGCTATTTGCCTCTCACATGAACACTATGCACAGTAATCTACAGTAATCCAGAGTAATCTGCTCTCTCTTCTGTACTACTCTATTTCTCTAAAAAAGGCTTTTCCATTAATTTAGCATGAACACATGAACACAAGTTTATCTGATAAAACCGCTAAGGACCGAGCACAAACACGTTGAGGCCATGAACATCAGATGTGAGACTGGACATGTTTCCTGTTTCATTTCCTCAGAGCTATTATAATTAATTGGATTGAAACACTACACATTACTGCATCTTTTGCTGACTAAACCTGTTTGATATTTGTGGGTTTATTTCACGAGACCTCCTTCACACATCACAGGCTTCCCTTTTAAAAACACACACAGCACATGCGTGTGTGTGTGGGGGTTACGTTACTCAGTGTAGCATGTGATGTGTTTGTGTATTTGTGTGTAGAAAATGATGTGTTTGTGTGTAGCAGGGGATGTGCTTGTGTGTTTGTGTATAGCAGGTGATATGCTTGTGTGTAGCAGGTGATGTGTTTTTGTGTAGCAGGTGATGTGTTTGTTTGTTTTTTATTCATCGCAAAACTCATCGCAACGTCACCAAACACCAAACAAACACACAGAACATTTATGACACCAGAAGATGTTTTCTGTGCTTTGTGTGTGTAACAACGTTCTTATGTCTCTGATTCAGCATCTTTGTCTGCACTTCCTGGGAAGCGATATATGGATGTTCACTACTTCCCTATACAGTGCCCTGCGTATTGAACATGAAGTGGTGGTTTTTGAACAGAAAATATGATTCCTATAGTTGCATATTTCCCTCAGCTCAAAAGCGGTGGGATTCTTTCCTGAGGTCGCAGTTAAATGTTTTAGTCACAGTTTGTTCAGAGAGTCGCTCTCATCTGTTCTTCAGCCAAACAGACGCTTGCGAGTCACCCCGCAATGCTGCATTTGGACGTAATTACAGGGCCGTGTGAAGAGGTTCTCCTCTCAAGAGCGTCATTAACTGAATTAAGGGCAACCCAGAGGAGGCTGATGCATCCAGCAGAAAATGACTCTAATATGCAGAGCATCAAAGTCAGAGCTTTTAACACCCCCTCACACCATTAGCACCTCCTCGCTCAGGTCACCTGAGGATTCAACACAACTTCAAACGCTCACCTGCGTGTACAGTTTAAATGACGTTTCTTAACACAATTTTACTCAGCAGACGCAAACGGCAGGATAGAAAGTGAAAAAATGTCAGTACATTGTATGATTTTATTATTGTTTTTATTTGTTTTATTATTGTTATTGTTGCCTTAAATTCTTTATCCTTATAATTTGTTAAAATGCTTTGTGTGATTAATAACTGAGACTCAAACATTTTATAATGATTCATAAATTATTGTTACAAAAATAATTATTATAACATAAAAAAAATTGTTTTATAAACTATGACACTGCGGATGGCCGCCGTGGCTGATTTTTTTGTTAGTTTGTCATGTTTTTCAATCAGTCAATCAGTTTTACCAAGAATGAATTGCTCAACATGTGGCAGTACACACTCCCAACCAGTTTTTAATTATTCAGACATTTTGCTGAACATATTAGTCTGAGGAGTAACAGCGAAGCTTAGACGCTCCAGGACATGCAAGTGTGAGAAATGAGCCGGCATGCTAGTCAAGCTCAGACAGCGCACCTTTAGAACTGCGCAGTCTAGTATTCATCTGGCAAATCTTTGGACTCTACCCAACAAAACAGACACACAACTTCTCTTCTGGACAAATAAAGACTTTTAAAACTCTGTTTCACAAAAATGTGGCTACATCATTTAAGCTATCCCGGACAGCGCAATACATCTGCCAGGCTACCAGCTTTTCAGAGCGGATTGTGACACAGAATGAGTGGGGAAATCGCGTGGCATTGGGACGTTTCTACATCAATGAAAAGTGGTGTAACAGCACTTAAGAAGATGTGCTATTCTGATCTAGAAATGCTCTTCATTAAATGTAAATCCTTATCCTTAAAAGATGGGTAAGGGGTTAGGGTCACCCCAGCTGCCACTTGCCATTCTTTTTTTTGGTCACTTGATGTCATCCTGATATCGTCCTTTTTGACTGACATTTGAATGAGTTGGCAGTCATCTCATTTAGTAAAAAGTTGTTTTCAGCCTCTACCGATCTGTAGTTTTGTTGTCCCCAATGTCTACAGCTTGACCTTGTTCTTATGAACCGCTTTGTCTTTGAAATTTTAGGGATGGAAGCAAGCTCATGCTCACTGCAAAAGCAGTGCTTTTCTGCTAGTAAAGCCAGAATTTAACCCTTCTTTTCCTCTCTCAAAACTTTTCAACTCTTTTGACATGGTCAGCAGTTATTATTTGAATACACTTATATTTGAGGTTCTACTAGCACTGTTTTTGCCATCCAGCTGGTCCTATTGCAAGAGGACAGTGATGACCACAAATGTGTTTTCTATACTTTTCCTTGTTAAATAATATTTCGTTCAGGTGATCACGTTATCAGTAGTTATTAAGCAGAATGAGATGTGCTTGTGTTGGAATTCAACAGACACTGGAATGGAATGGCTGTAGATATGCTGGTTAAAGAAAATTTTGAAGAGGTTTCTACAGCCATACAGCTTTCCTGTAGCTCAGTGGTTAGAGCATGGCGTTAACAACGCCAAGGTCATGGGTTCGATCCCAGGGATTGCACATACTCAATGTATAGTGATCAATGTGTAGTATAATGCAATGTAAGTCGCTTTGGATAAAAGCGTCTGCCAAATGCCTAAATGTAAATGTAAATGTTAATTTTTTCCAGACCTGTATATTGTATGTATGTTTATATGTGTCACGGTGAAGGCTCCTGCTCCACCTCCTCCACGCCACCAGAGGGAACCCCCACCTGAATTCTAACCCGCTTACATTTGAACTTCATTTCTCATAATGACGTTTTCATAATTTCTCATAATGCCGCATACCAGGGACTGATTACTTCCTGTTCTGCGCCTGATCCTAATTACCACACCCTACTTAAGCCAGTTTCCGTCAGCTACTCATTGCGAAGTCTTGATTTGCCCAGGCTATCATTTCTAAGCGCCGTTCATTGCATTCTGGTTTATTCTGTGTATGATCTTAGACTGTTATTGTTTGTTGCCTGTTTGCCTGATTCTAAATTATATCGTTGTGTCGTACCCCCAGAATTAGACTCAGAACACATACAATAGGTTTCCACACTTCTAGAAATGAATTTAACTACGAACCAAAAAAACATAAAGATGCTTTGGGGCTGCCCCCTAACAGTCGAGAAAAGGCTTAGTCAAACAAATTTTAATTAGTCTATTAGTCACAGAAAAAATGAAAGACTGTGAAGTCACACAGTCTGTGATGGACAGATATGTGGTAATTATGAAATCAAATGACATTTGTGTTCATTTCGAGAAGGTAATAGATGACCCAAAAGGGTGATGTGCAAGTTCTGCTGGCAAATGTTCACTTCATATATTTCAAACATAACTTCACAAAATGTGAAGCTTAATGTTAGCTGCTTTACATGGCCGTTCACTATAGATAAATGTGTGCTATTATTAGGAGCATATCCAAGTTTGTCAAAGTGTGAACATGTGGACATGGTGGCCAAAGAAGACGCTATGCTAAGCTTGCCAGTTCTTCTAAGTGCCTGCTCTGCCTCATCCGCGACATCAGCTGCATCTAGTCAAAGGCCGGTGCACGGGATTTATTGTGAGCGGGACACAGAGCTCAGGTCTACCTGACACTGCAGGTGAACTTGTGTCCTAAAACTTTTAACGTGGCTTGAAAAAAAACAAAGACCAAACAACAAGTTTTATGATACACCTTATTAATTAGGCATACTATGTACAGAAATGCAGAGGAGTCCAGAATATGAACGCAAAGCGCTAAATGTGATGTTTGACATTTCAGAATATCCGTGTTTTTTTCTCATATAATACTGAGAACGGAGAAAAAAAGTAGTCAGAGTCAGAAAATTGTCTATATTGATGTAGTGTTATTCATTTCATGGCTTTAATAAACAACTTCCAGTTGAAAATCCTTTGTTGGGGGCAGCCCTATTTCGCTTAAGATTTGTTTCAACACATACTATACAATTGCAGATTCCCTTCACTCAACTAATTACTAACCAGGAAATTTTCAGCAGGCCAGATCAATAATGTCTAAGCACATTTAACTCTGTCTTTAATTATGATAATAAATAGCTTTCTGTTGTTCCATTTCTGTGATGAATGGTGTATGAACTTGAAATGGAAGAAGGGGGTCGTGCGGCACAGGCATTCACAGAAACACAGAGAACTTCTCAGAGAAACTTCCTCAAGTGTGGAACAAAGGTGTGAATGTTTTCTGTGCTGTTTCCGCCCTTGCTTGAGTTCTTTCTACATTTCTATTTTTCAGCTCAAAGGAGAGTTCACCTGGGTTGTGAGATAAGTCAGCATGTTTCCAAAGCACTCACATGCTGAAAAGACCCTCAAAAGCGCCTAAAAGCTTCGCTAGGCTGCTTGGGTCTTGGCACCTATAAATCAGTAAAGCACTGTGCTCCACTAGCATTTCTCGATTTGGGTTCCTGCTTCACCTCTATGCCTGTCAGAAAACCAAATAACCCCTGCAGCAGATTTCCTGACCCCAAAGAGAGAGAGTGTAACTGTGTGTGTGTGACAGAGTGAGTGTGTGTTTGTGCTCTCAGTTGTGACATGCTGCTGTTGTGTTGCAGGTTTATCAGTCTGAAGCTGAAATCCGAAATGTTCTTCCTCCAAAAAAATGTGTGGTAACATAGGAACCAGAGAGAGATAAAACAGAAAAGCAGAATGTAAAATGTTTTTGCAGAAGTGACGCTAATATTTGGAGGTGAAGAAGCAGATTTTTATTCCTTTTACTTTAATTTCAGGTCCAGTAGTTTGTTAAGAACATCAGGCCAGGCACAGCAGGAGAGATGAGCAGGTGTATATTCAGTATCTACTGTGTTTTATTATGGTTACAGGTCAGTCTAGTAAATACCTTTCAGAACACAGACACTGTTCTGTTTTTGTGCGGATGGTCCAGACTGAGAGAAACATTTGTCCTCTATTTTAAACAGTAAGATTTTCTGAAAACTACACACAGTATGACATATCCAACAAGGCCTTACAAGGCCACTTTGTGAGAAATGATGTAAATGTAGCATAAAATTAGAGTTATATTGATGATGCTGAAGCGGGCGAGCGGGAAAACCCATCTACTAATTACAATATTAATCATCCGCTTTAAAAACTCCTGCAAGGTCACAGCGGATTGAAAGAGCTCGGCTCAACTTTTTTCTCAAGTAAACCACAAGTGATAAAGCCTCAAATTCAACCTGCTCCGGTGAACAAGGCTAACTAACACAACATAACCTGCTGGCTAGACAACAGTAAATCATACACTCATTAAACGGGAGAGAGCAAAGATAAACAAAAAACAGACAATATTATAACATACCTACAGGGGCTGGAAGGTACTGAACAAACAAAGGTTAGCACACATTTCCTTGCAGACCTACCACGTAAAACCGTGAGGCGTGTGGTGGCGCTTGTCTCCCCAACACTGTTGGAGGCGACGCACTCGTAAATGGCTTCATCACGTGGGGTCCGGAGTGGCTGGATTCTAAGCACAGAGCCCGAGCCATCATCGAATTCTATAACCTACAGGTGCAAGAAACAAGATATGTTACGCCAGTTTTATTTGTTCAATGCTGATGCTGGAGACTAATACACACACACCTGATCCTGACAAAGAGACACCATGGCACATCCAGAGACAATCTTTCATTTACATTTACATTACATTTATGCATTTGGCAGACGTTTTTTATCCAAAGCGACTTACATTGCGTTATACTATACATTGATTCTGAGTATGTGCAATCCCTGGGATCGAACCCATGACCTTGACGTTGTTAACGCCATGCTCTAACCACTGAGCTACAGGAAAGCTGAGCATTAGGTTTTCATTTAGAAAACCTAATGAAGTCAGACAGTAAGAACGCATAAACGTTTTTTGTGGGCTGGAATCCTGCAGAACTGAAATTTAAGTCAACAGTATGTAGACATCTTCTTCATTTGGGTATTCAAGCCCATCCAGAACAAATCTGATTTTAATGCTACACCATACAACATCATTCTAGAGAATCCTGTGTTGCATCAGTAATTGAACCTCTAAACCCTGACTGAGCACCCCTGGGCTGAACAGACTCGGTGTCAGTGTCAATGTCAGCGTCAATGTGTTTGTTGAACATTTCATTTCGTAATCATTGAAGAAAACATGAATCCTCTCTGTGCTGCTATAACATCCTCCACTTTGAGTGAATATGTATGTCATTCAAGCACAAGAGCATCTGATGATATTGGGTGAGTGTCTGAAGTCAACAGTTCAATGTGTAAGTTAAAAATAAAGTCACCTTAAAATGTTTTGAAAGAACGTTCCCAGAATTCCCTGTGTGAATCCCTTCTTCACATTTGTTATTTATGTTAGTAGTTGTTTCTTCTTGTATTTTTTATCTGTTCTGTTGTTTAAGATGTTTCATATTACATTCATGTTGTTTAATGAATGTTTACAGTAGGGTTATTTAAATTCAAAGAAAGCGGGACTCCCTTTTGAGTCAGCATACAGAATGACACCCCATCGTCCCACACATGCACCCCCGACCGGCAACTGTCAGACAACTGTTTACTCACTTTTAACATTTAGCACTTTTTAAAATGATTCAAAACAATGGAACAAAAACAATGCTAGTTCCAAATAAAAGGACTAAACAGTATTACTGTACATCCCAGTCAAAAAAAAGTGAGGAAGCAACTGCTAACACTGATGTAAACATCTCTTCTATTAATTAATGTACCAACATCCTCACCTTACATAGCGATGTTCAATTTGACAATGTTTAGACTGTCACTGTTTCAGAGTGACAGCCGTATTTACTTACAAATTTGACTCTGTAAACTACATACTAGTTTGAGTCTGAATTACTTACAAGTTTATGTATGTGAATTACTTACAAGTTTGAGTCTGTAAATTACAAGTTTGAGTCTGTGAATTACTTACTAGTTTAAGTCTGTGAATTACAAGTTTGAGTCTGTGAATTACAAGTTTGAGTCTGATTTACTTACACGTTTAAGTCTGTACTTAATCGTTTGAGTCTGTGAATTACAAGTTTGAGTCTAAATTACTTACAATCACTTTAAAAGTTTGTTTTGCATTATTTTGGAGCAGCATTATTGTTTTATTCTTCCTCTTCAGGAAGCTTGTTTTGCTATTCATATACAGTGCCTTGCAAAAGTATTCATACCCCTTGAACTTTTTCACATTTTGTCACCTTACAACCACAAACTTAAATGTATTTTATTGAGATTTTATGTGATAGACCAAAGATGACGAAAGTAGCACATAATTGTGAAGTGGAACGAAAATGATATACGGTGAAAAGTGTGGCGTGTAGGGCTGGGCGATAAATCAATTATCGATTAACTCGAATGTGTAGTTTACATCGATTTGCTTGAATGAAAATCGGTTTTCTCTTTAACGTAATATGCAGACGCTCCCCTCTGAGCTCCCGTAGA
>JAZGTJ010013221.1:0-15199 GCA_036877575.1 Botia almorhae
CAGCGAATCAAGATCGAGGCCAACTGGGAGCTTTTCTACTACAAGTAAATTGTTTTACATTATTGATTGTCTTTTAGACTGTATTCTCTTCAAACATGTTTAGGTCAAATTTCACAGAAAAGGCAAGAATTGTATATATTAAAGGAAAAAGTATATTTATTGCATAAGAAACTGGACATTTTGGACTGCACATTACTGTAAGATTTACTATAAGATTTTTTTGCATTATGATAATTGAAGCCATTCTAGGTGTGCTTGACTGTCATAATAAATAATCAGTATATAAATTAAAATTAAATTAAGCTTTATTTCTTTAAGCAAAATGCATTTTTTTACTTTTGATTTTAGGATAAACTTTGACTTGCACATATTCTTGATCAGTTCTGTGAGGTGAAACTATTTCACTTAGTGTTGTTTTCCCTTTTTGTCTATCTTCAGGTTTCAGATAGATCATGCTCGCTCTAATCTGATCTGGAATCTGAGGACCAGAGAGGAACTGAGAGATGCTCTTGAGGCAGAGATGCGCTCCTTCAGTGTAGACCGAGAGCTGGGCAGTGCTAACGTCATCTCCTGGAACCACCAAGAGTTTGAGGTTTGTGTGTCTCAGTTTGTTCTCATAATGACTTTGAGCAGACTTAATTTTCCCAAAGTCATAAATATACTAAATATACTGTAGATATGCCTCTATAGCGGTGTAAACATTAAATATAGAGACATTTAAATAATTCTGAAGCTTCCTTTTGCATCCTAAAGGTTGAAATAAGGAATTTTATTTAACATTTATGTCTGATATTCAACCTAATTTCATGTATGTGTAAAAAAAAATATTTTATTGTTCATCTTGTCCCTATTATCAGAATGTCTCCCATTTATAAATGTAGCTTTGTAGACTGGACTCTTTCTCTTTGTAAGTTGTTTTGGATAAAAGCTTCTGCTAAATGAATAAATGTAAAAAGGAAATGTAAACATTTGTGTGTTTAGGTGAAATATGAGTGCCTTGCTGATGAGATTAAAATAGGAGATTATTACCTGCGTCTTCTGCTGGAGGAAGATGAAACTGAAGAGTCTGGTGCTATCAAAAGATCGTACGTTTCCCAATGTCGACCTTCAATTACCTCACAATCATGTCAGGTTCCTTTTATATCACCTTTATAAATGATCTGAAGTAAATCTGATAATATCTCTGCTTCTAGGTATGAGTTTTTTAATGAGCTGTACCACCGGTTTCTGTTGACACCCAAAGTAGCTATGAAGTGTTTGTGTCTGCAAGCTCTGACTATAGTGTATGGAAAGTGCTGTGAGGAGATTGGACCTTTTACCGACACCAAGTACATTGTGGGCATGTTGGATCGGGTCAGAATTTTTACATTTTACGAATTAATACATTACATCAATTCAGCCTACATTAAACTTGTGTGTAACTTTTGTGTAATCTGAAAAAGACAACTTGATTTTGCATAAATTTATATAGATTTTCACATAAGATTTGTACTTGGCCTTGCACAGTTTAAAATTGCATTATTTTATAAACATATTACAACTATATATTATCAGCATGAGTGTGTATCTTTGTCTCTCACCCTCTGTGTTCTTGTAAATCTCCAGTGTACAGACAAGCTAGAGAGAGACAGACTCATCCTGTTCCTTAACAAACTCATTTTGAACAAGGTGAGTAAACAAGAGCAACCACTGCATATGTGTGGCTTACCAGGTCATCCACTTTCACCTTTCATCTGTACGTAAAACATTGTAGCTCTACATTTAGATTAACTTGATATCACTTTATACAAAATGAGAGTTTATATAATAAGTGAATTGGTCCCTCTAATGTTAAGATGACATTTGTAATGACCTTAGCCTTTGTTGTGTTTGACAGAAAAATGTAAAGGATATCATGGACTGTAATGGAGTGCGTATATTAGTGGACCTGCTGACCCTTGCGCACCTTCACACCAACAGAGCCACTGTACCACTGCAGGTGTGTGTGTGTCCGCATGTTGTCTCTGTATTTATAATGCATTGACTGTTTGACACTGAGCCAGCTGTCTGCATGTTTGTTTTGTTTGTCACAGAGTAATGTTTTAGAGGCAGCACCGGACATGAAGCGAGAGAGTGAGAAGGAGTGGTACTTTGGTAATGCAGATAAAGAAAGAAGAGGACCATTTAGCTATGAGGAGGTACACGGTTATTACACTAGATTTAGCCAAACATTTTCTGTTCTGCAAATTAGTAAATAAACAAATAAACACATACAAATACAAAATAAAAAGTAAATAAAAGTAAATAAGTACAAAATAGAAGTAATATTATGAAACGTGAAATTAACATTAAAATTATTGCGAGTGTTTTTTTTTTTGCACAAAGTTAATGAATTGTTATATTGTTTTATATATATATATATATATATACAGGTATGTGTGTGTGTGTGTATGTTATGCTTGATAATAAGGTTTTGTGGATTTATACCTTGCTTATTTGTCCAACAGATGCAGGAGTTCTGGAACTCAGGTACTCTAACAGCTAAAACGCGCTGCTGGGCTCAGGGCATGGACGGCTGGCGCCCCCTGCAGGCCATCCCGCAGCTGAAGTGGTGTCTGCTGGCCAGCGGACAGGCCGTAATGAACGAGACTGACCTGGCCACTCTCATCCTGAACATGCTCATCACTATGTGCTCTTACTTTCCCAGCAGGTTCATTTCTCTCTCACTTATTCTCTCTTCCTGTTGTTTAGAGGTGAATTCTGGAATTTATTTACACAATTTCATGTTTTCAGAGACCAAGATAATGCCATTATCAGGCCTTTACCAAAAGTGAAGAGACTTATAAGTGACAACACCTGCCTGCCTCACATTGTACAGGTACCCAGTTTACTTATATTTGTTCTTTTAACTAATATGTAGATTTTGTTTTATTTCAGCCCACAATGAAGAGCAACATGTAGATTAAAGTACCATTGTAAACATTGTACATTTTTTTTCTGATGAAATTTACTTATTACTGTACTTTCATTATAGAAGAAGGGTTGATAGATGTATTGTATAATAATGTCAGAGGTCTGAAATGTGATTTACTGTTTAACATTTTATTTAATGTTGAATTTACATTAATCGTGATGGCTCTGTGATTTGCAGCTGCTCTTGACCTTTGACCCTATCCTGGTGGAGAAAGTGGCCAATCTGTTGTACCTGGTGATGCAGGATAACCCGAACCTGCAGCGGCTCTACCTCACTGGAATTTTCTTCTTCATCATGATGTACACCGGCTCCAATGTGCTGCCTGTCGCACGGTACTGATTCCTAATGTGCTTTTCACTAGAACACGTTTTAGGTCACCTGTATTTGTTCATGTCAGCTGGTTTGTGTATTCAGTAGTACCTGAGTTAAAGTGGATAATGAATAACATTACAGTTTTTCACAGTCAACAGACCAAATATTTAATGCATATTATTTTCTTTTTCTAGATTCTTGAAATACACTCACCTGAAACAAGCCTTTAAATCCGAGGAGGTAAAGCTTTTCAGACCATAACCGAATTTGTACTATATTCAAAAATACTTAACATTAAATACAATAATAACAAATAATAAAATAAACATTAAAATTAATTTTACATTGATTTGGAATTAACTCTGAGAAACACCCAATTTAATTTTAAACATACTAAAACAGGTCAACTTGGTTCTGAGAACATGACCTACTTTAAACATCATTGTACTTGATTTATGTTCTTATTGAACTGCAGGCCAAAGGTCTGGACATTGTTCAGAGAAGTGTGTTGGGCCCAATGATGCCAGAAGCCATGGTGTGTTACTTGGAGAATTACGAGCCTGAACGATTTTCTGAGATTTTCTTGGGAGAGTTTGACACGCCTGAAGCCATCTGGAGCAGTGAAATGAGGTTAACGTCTTTTTGCGTTTTTTTGTGGTTCATAGTTGTGTGCTTTGTATTTTAAATTTTTTGTTCATGAATATGTATGTAAGTACTATATACAAAGTTATATATTTTATCAGTACGTGTTCCCTGGGAATCAATACCTTGATCTTTGTGCCACTTACTTTACCAATAAAGCTACAGAAACACCATGTTTCTTAATAATGGATAGGAATGGATCTTTGCTGGTACTCAATGCTCATAGTCTTTTGTGTGTGTGTTTCTAGACGTATGATGATCGAGAAGATTGCAGCTCACCTGGCAGACTTTAGTCCCCGTCTGCAGAGTAACACTCGTGCTCTGTATCAGTACTGCCCCATTCCTGTAGTCAACTTCCCTCAGCTGGATAATGAGCTCTTCTGCAACATATATTACCTCCGACACTTGTGTGACTCCAACCGCTTCCCCAACTGGCCCATACGAGATCCTGTACGTACATCTACATGCCTGATGCTTTAATTTGATCAGTTTTGAAGACTTTGGGCTTAAAAACGTTTTCCAAACCGTGAGATTTTTATCTAGGATTGCCAGTATGTAATATATACAGTGATTGTATAAATTGTGCTGCCCCCTGTAGGTAAGGCTGTTGAAGGACACTCTAGACGCATGGAAGAGAGAGGTGGAGAAAAAGCCTCCTTCTATGTCTGTGGATGATGCTTATGAGGTGTTGAACCTCCCTATTGGACAGGGCCAGTGAGTCCAGCATTTTCCAGTCATGGCTGCTTGCACAATCATAATTTAGTTCTTCATTTCCACCCTTTCTCTGACCTATTGAAAAAATAGTCCAGTATGTAAATGCCCTATGTTCTGATTGGCTGACAACTTTAGTGCTTTAGTGCAACAGTGCATTAGTACACATAAATGGTCTGGGTGGGCCGGCAGGGAAGCTTTGTGTTGTGAAGTTAGTACAGTTTGTACACAAATGAAGCTTATTGTTTATAATCTGAGTGGTCACAGAGTTTTGTTAAAGTGTGTGTGTTTCTTTTAGGCATGAAGAGAGTAAAATAAGGAAAGCATATTTTAAATTGGCCCAAAAATACCATCCAGACAAAAATCCAGAGGGCAGGGTATGTATATAAAACTCTTTCTTTCTGAAAATCAAAATATTTACCTCTGACTGATGGTTGAATGACTGTGTATATTTTTTCAGGACATGTTTGAGAAAGTGAATAAGGCATATGAGTTCCTCTGCACTAAATCGGCACGTATCATAGATGGCCCTGACCCTGAAAATATCATCCTAATACTTAAAGCCCAGAGCATCCTCTTCAACAGACACAAACAAGGTGCCTACCAGGCCTACTGGAGCAGAAGCAGACCATAAATACAATAAATTCATGCTTCACTGTTTTCTTCAGGATGTACTTTAGATTCCATTGGGTAAATATGTGATTAAATGTGAATTTTGTCCTCTGTCAGAATTGGAACCTTATAAATATGCTGGCTACCCCATGCTAATTAAGACCATCACCATGGAGACGGGTGACGAGCAGCTGTTCTCTAAAACCTCACCATTGTTACCGGCAGCCACTGAATTGGCTTTCCATACCGTCAACTGTTCTGCCCTCAATGCAGAGGAACTACGCAGGGAAAATGGCATTGAGGTGAAAATTCCATCGAAGTTAAACAGAAGTTTTACATTTATAAAAAGCTAATTAAAAAGTATCTTTGTGACATTTTGTTGGTGCAGATCATTTATGTTATTCTGCTTTGTTGTTGTTGTGTCTTAACCGTTAGATACTGATGGAGGCTTTGTCTCGCTGTGTGGCCGTGCTAACTGCTTCCAGCAAACCTGAAGACATGGCAGCACAGGTATAGATCAGACTATAAATGCAACTTCTATGTGCAAAATGCAAAACATGCCAAACAAGTAATAATGAAACAATTAAGAATGCATGAATTATATTTTATTTAAGTTAGCAATGTGTTTTCATCCCTGATGTGTTTTTTTGGGATCCTTAAGGTGTGCGGGCACACCTGTAGGTGCTATAGTGTTGCTGCTCAGTTTGAGGAATGCAGGGAGAAAATTGTTGAGCTTCCCAACATTATCAGAGATGTTTGTCACATTCTTTACTATGGCAAGGTAAGAACATGCATGTGCTGATCAAATACATCTATGGTGACTCTTTTCCTTACCAGCTGAGATACTCTTTTTTTTTTTTTAATTTTTGTGCGTATAATATAATATTTTTGTGCCTCTTTTTAGGGATTGCCACGTGTTGCCTCATTGGCTGTTCAGTGCGTGAGCTCCTTTGCTATAGACTTCTTCCTCCAGACGCACCTCTACCATGCTGGTGTTCTGTGGCACCTCCTGGTCAACCTCTTCAACTATGACTATACCTTAGAGGAGAGTGGAGTTCAGGCCAGCCAGGAGACCAACCAGCAGGAGGTGGCCAACAGTCTGGCTAAGCTCAGCCTGGTGGCTCTGGGGCGGCTTGCGGGTTACACTTCCGCAGTCAGCCTGGAGGACGGGCCTGGTGGAGAGGCTAATGGTGGAGCGGCCTACCCTCCAGAGAATCCCGCCATCAGGAAGAGCCTGGCAGCCATGTTGACTCCCTACATCGCAAGGAAACTGGGCAGCAATGCCCCTGCTGATGTGAGTGAGAAAAGCAGATGTTGTAATCAACATAAAATGCACAAACTGTCCTGCCTGTGGTTGTTTGCCAAGTTTCATGTTTTTTATTATGTTTGTCAGGTTCTGAAGTTGTTGAACAGCAACTCAGAGAACCCATATTTGATCTGGAACAATGGAACCAGAGCTGAGCTGATGGAGTTCCTTGAGGGACAGCAGGAGAGCAAAATCAAGAGAGTAAGAGAATGCAACCATCTAGCAACAACTTGTTAACAGCATATTAACACGCTAAAAACATTCAGAACAACACAGCAATGCTGTAGTAGACCCTAGCAACCCCATAGAAACAGGCTAATGATCACTTGGAACACTAAATCGGCAGCTTATCAATGCCTTGGCAACCATTCATGATACTCTAACATCATGGCAGTGAGTTTTGCACACACAAGTGCCATTTCTGTTTTCTTCAGAGAATGTAAAAATCTAAATTTATTGTTGTGCTCCAACCTCTGTCTGTCTTTTAATCTCTTTTGTTTTGTAGAGCGAGTGTGATAACAGTTTTGGAGCAGAGTTCGTGTTCAGTGAACATGGTAAGGAGCTGATTGTGGGAGAGATCTTTGTTCGTGTTTACAACGATCAGCCCACGTTTCCTCTGGAGGTACTAGAATTATTTCACTGCACTTAATCAATAATACAATTCTATAGTTGTTAGTCTATTAAATTCTCTGTATCTGTTTCCTTCTCAGTATCCAAAATCATTTGCATCAAGTCTATTGGATTACGTTGGCTCACAGGCACAATACCTGCACACTCTGCTAGCTATGACTCAGACCAATAAAGTGGAGTCCCAGCAGCACGCTCAGAGACTGCGCTGGGCTGAGATGGCTCTTGAAGCTTTGCGCAATGTCATCAAAAATAACCCAGGTGCTTTTTTTTAACATAATTACATTTATGCATTTGGCAGACACTTTTACCCAAAGCGACTTACATTGCATTATACTACACATTGATCACTATACATTAAGTATTTGCAATCCCTGGGATCGAACCCATGACCTTGGCGTTGTTAACGCCATGCTCTAACCACTAAGCTACAGGAAAGCTTTTGCAGACACTTTTATCCAAAGCGACTTACAATGCATTTAAGGTATACATTTTCAGTATACATTTCCTGGGAATCGAACCCACAACCTTTGCGCTGTTAATGCAATGCTCTACCAGTTGAGCTAAAGGAAGACAGTAATGACATTTTATGTTTATGTATTTGGTACACTTTCATTCAAAATGATGCGACTTCTTTAAGGTTTACATTAATATGTTTGTGTGTTTCTTGGATTTGAATTTATGACTGTGGAGTGGCTAGCACCATGCTAGAGCTAGAGGAACTCAACAGAAATAAAAAAAAATCTACAGGATGACTGTCTCATACAGACTCTTATGATAAAGAGTGATAACTGAGCTGTTGTGTGTGTTTTTAATGTGGTGTTGTGTAGGCTCTGAGACTGAGTGCATTGGCCACTTCAAGCTGCTTTTCTCTCTCCTGAGAGTTCATGGAGCTGGCAAAGTTCAGCAGCTTGCTCTGGAGGTACGTCTGTTTGCATGCACCATACAGATTATTCTAGCGCTTTACTCCTTCATACACTATATTCCTTTCATACATTTATGTGCAAACAACCTCACACTTGGAAAAGGTGCTTTATAATAAAAGCTTATTAATATCGTTGTTGTTTATCACATAACCTACCCCCAAAGGTGTTCTTGGTGCTGAGATGAACATTGTTATAGCAAAATTTATGTGTATTATTAACGTTATGTGGTTTGGCTGTAGGTTGTGAATACGGTCACATCAAACCAGGACTGTGTAGTCAACATCGCAGAATCTTTGGTTCTGCCCAATCTGCTGGTGTTGCTACACTCTTTACCATCCAGTAAGACTTCACTACAGTCAGTCTAAAAACATAATATGAATTATAAACTGTTAATATTTCTGGATTTTTGTTCCCTCTCCACTTTTCTAACTGTCTCTTCTGTAAACATCTGTACAGGCAGACAGCTGGTGCTGGAGACACTTCACGCACTGACATCCAACACCAAGATTGTCACAGAGGCCATGAACAAAGGTGAGTGTAATACAGTTTACTCTGTTAAGTTGCAAAGATGGGGAATTCTGAAAATATTCCAAGTTGTACTATTATGGGAATTAATTGGAAATATGGTGTATTTTTACAAACTGGGTAAAAATAAAAAAAATCAAACAAATGTAAGCATATTTGCTTCCTTGACAGTTAACTCGCTTCCTCTGTGTCCCAGAATTTTGAAATCCTATTCACTGTAACTTTTTTAACTTTGGAACTATCAGTGCATGGGTTGAAAATTTAATAACTTTAGTTAGTCTAAATCACATCAATAGCACTTTGGTTAGCACCTTCTTTATATGTAATTCTCATTTCTCTTTCTCTGTTGATCTTTCTGTTTCAGGTGCATTGATCTACCTGTTGGATCTATTCTGTAACTCCACCCACCCTCAGGTGCGCACACAGACGGCAGAGCTCTTCTCCAAGATGACCTCAGACAAGCTGGTGGGACCGAAGGTGACTGTCTCCACCGCGTTTAATTGTGCTTTATTTGTGTCGTCTTTGTATATTAAATTAATAAATAAGTTAATGTTTATACTATTAAATAATACTCTAAAGTAATGAAACCGATTAATTTGGTTCAGTAACAACAAAGCTTGACTTCACTATAGAGTGTCATCATAACCATCCTCCTCTCAACCAGGTCCGTCTGACGCTGATGCGTTTCCTGCCTGCTGTTTTCATGGACGCCATGCGGGACAACGCAGAGGCTGCTGTGCACATATTCGAGGGAACTCATGAGAACCCTGAGCTCATCTGGAACGACAGCTCAAGAGAGACTGTCTCCACGACTGTCAGAGAAACAATGCTAGAGTAAGAACTTTCATTACAGTGTCTGTCAAACCGTAAGCACTCCTCGATCATTAACTCAATTATCTTCTTCCTGCAGGCATTTTAAGCAGCAGAAAGATAATCCAGATGTAAACTGGAAGGTGAGATGTTTAATGGTTTGTATCTGAAATTGTAGTTTAGTTTTATGGTCAGGCTGTAAGTAGTGCATTGTTATATATCTGGTAGATGCCTGAGGATTTCTCAGTACCGTATGGAGCAGGTCAGGGTGAGCTGGAGGTTGGTGGAGTGTTTCTACGGATCTTCATCGCTCAGCCAGGCTGGGTGCTACGCAAACCCAGAGAGTTCCTGGTGTCATTACTGGACACGTTCACCACACTTCTGGAGAAGAACAATCCAAATGTGAGTGTGTAAGAAGCACCTGTATCTCTGTAGCAAGTACATACTAAAATTAAAACATGATGTTTGCATAAAGTCTGTAAATTGCATTCACAGTGATGTTTGTGGAACTGTTTATTTGATTGGCATGTAGCCTTTAAATTTTTCCTGTTGTATTACTTTTATTTAACAATAATATCATTGGTGGTGTTTATTGATTAACTCATTAATTACATTTTTATATAGTGATAAAATGACATTATATAGATTATATAGACATAAAATGTGCCCACTACAGAAAAGTTACTTTGATGACTGTGTTAATAAATTAATTTTGTCTTTATTTTATCATGCTAGGGTGAGGCGTTGGAGACGGTTACCACAGCAGCGGTGTGTCTCTTCAGCACCCAGACTCAGTTGGCTGATCAAGTCCCTCCTCTTGGACATCTGCCACGTGTTCTGACAGCGCTCAACCACAAGAACAATGCCATCCCCAAAAGTGCCATCAGACTAATACACGTACTCTCAGACAATGAGGTCCAGCACTATTTCACTGTTTACATTTTCTGGTGGTCAAATAGAACATGTCCATAGTGAATGTGATCATCTACATGGTGGTTACTGTGGACACCTGTGTGAACTTTATATATACATAAAAAATTACCTTGGGAAAAATATGTGGTTTGTGAGGACAAAAGTGTGTATAATGTAACGCAAATCGGTTTATGGGACACTTTCTGTGTTCTAATAAACTATATTGTTTAAAACATAAGAAATGAATTTGTTTTTGCTAATTAAAAAAAGTCAAGTTTTTGTGAGGGGATAGAATATATAGTGTGTACAGTATACAAACATTTTGTCTATAACGAGTCCTCATCAACCACATATGCCAAAGTGTGTGTTTGCACATAATCGTGACTGTGTAAATAGGAGTAAAAACTTACACCTATCAGCTCAACACCATATAACTCTCATAGCCAAAAATGCACCAGCTGTTAGTCATTGCCTGTGTTGCATAGCATGTTCATTATTTTGAGGGTGGAGCAATAAAAGGAGGGTTGTGTTTGTTTGTCAGTTTCAAATGTCAACATTGTTTCTCAGAAATTGGGATATGCTTATGCGTCGAATCAGATTTATGAATATTTTTTGGTTAATTTTGGTTGTTTTGGTGTTTGTTTGCTTTATAGTTATGTGTACGGTCAATGGCTGCTTTGGAAACAATTGGCCCATTAATGACGGGTATGAAGATGAGAGCTGATATGGCAGGACTAGCCTGTGAGGCTCTTAACCGCATGTTCCAGAGAGAACAAAATGAACTGGTCGCCCAGGTAATGCAAACACACACACATATTTATTATGGACAACATTATTGAAAAAGAAAGGCACAGAAGTGGGCAATCATTGTTGTGGTCTATAAATGAGTCCTTCAAAACAAAATACCACCATCTTATCTTCTATTGCCATCAATTTAGTTTTGCCTGTTGTTGTGCATGTTCATGTCAATCCATTCTCTCTCATGTGTGCAGGCTCTCAGAGTAGATCTGGTGCCATACCTTTTAAAACTGTTAGAGGGAGTCGGTCTGGAGACTCTTGAAAACCCCTCAGCAACCAAAGCTCAGATCGTCAAAGCCCTTAAATCCATGACCAGAAGCCTGCAGTATGGAGAACAGGTGTCAAAACTCACCAGCATAACAGAACCACCAGATCCAAAATGATCTGAGTGCACTGTGCCATAGCTAGAACATACATACACTAGATCTGCAGGACTGAAGTTGTGTTTTTGTTGCAGGTGAATGAAATCCTCTCTCGTTCCACTGTGTGGAGTGCCTTCAAAGACCAGAAACACGACCTCTTCATCTCTGAATCACAAACTGCAGGCTACCTGACAGGTAAGAAAATTATTTACTTCTCCTCTGTATTCTCACATTTCTTGTCTGAAATAAAGTTCCAAGGCCATTGGTCTCTGACTGCGGCTGCATACGTCAGGGGTATCTAATCCTGTTCCTGGATGTCCACTGTCCAAAAGAGTTCAGAGCTGCAGCCCTATTCAAACCCTCCTGAACAAGCTAATCAGGTCTTAAATTACAGGCAAGTGTCTTTGATTGGGGTTGGAGCTAAACTCTGGAAAGTAGTCTCCAGTATCAGGATTGGACACTCCTGACATACGTAGCTTTTATCAGCTGTGGTAAAAGCTACTTAAATCTGTGTTGCTCTCTCAACTGTATTTTAATGCTTCCTGGTTCTTCTGCTGGCTTCCTCTCTCCTGTATTGTTGCGGCCTTCTCCTCTCCTTATCTCACTCTTCAGGTGTATCCACTCCCTCTCTCCTGGCTGGCAGCAGTCCGTTGCGGAGTGGGCTTTAGTGGTCCCATGTGGCCTTTCCCACCCTGCTCTTTATTACTTTAAAGAAGGTAGACGTTCCTCTGTTTGTGATTATTCCACTCCTTTTCTTGCACATTTTCTTTTCATCATTTCACATTAACTTCCTTTGGCGTCTCCTCCTTTTGGCATCTCGCATGTGTTTTCTAGGACACTTCAACATCATCTATGTCTATTAACTCACTGCAGATAAATGTATTGTCATCCTAAGATTGTTTTAGTTATATACCATATATACCATCACCAACATATTATATTTCAATAAACCTTGTTCAAAAGCCATGACCTCAGCATGTGCCTGTAACTCAATTGGTGGAGGTTATTGGTTTAATTCCTGGAGAACAAAGACACTGCTAAATTTGTATTATAAATTATAAATGTATTCTGTGTCACTGGAATAAAGTGTTTGCCAAATGCATAAATTTAAATATTGTAAACAATTTGTTTAGTTTATTAGATACAAAACTCCTGCATGTGGCTTGTCAGGTTCTTCTGTGACCCATTATTTAATTCTTGCAAGTTTTTTCATTACTTACTAGTAATAACAATTGTATGTGTTGAATGTGTTTAGGTCCAGGAGTTGCAGGTTATCTTACAGCAGGCACTGGCTCCACAGTAATGCCAAGTGTTCCACCGCCTGTAGACAATGACATCGGAGACCTGGGGTGAATCAGACAAATGGAACATTAGACAAACAGAGATAAACCTGCTTCCCTGGAGTGGTGGCATCCATAAAGCAGAGAAGAAGATGGAATGATGGACTGAGAGATAGAATGGAAACGGAGGGGTAGTCATTGCCACCCTCTATTGAGTTTCCTAAAAATGCTGCCACCAAAGTATGAAAATGTCCACCACCCTCCACACAGCACTCATGGTCTTTAGTAATTCCTTAATTTTAATACACTTCCTCCCTAATTTGTTTTATATTCAGTTGCATCTCAGACTCGTATAATTTCTTTCCAAGGAGAGTAAAATAGTTTACTTTTCTATCGAGATATTTTTTATGCGTTTGTTTATTTTGAACCACTGAATGCCTGCCATGCTGACTCTGATACATGGTCTCTTCCCCTTGTCTTCCTGTATCTCGCACTCGGCCCATGTCCTCATCTCTAAAGATCCAGTACGGTTTCAGTTTGATAAACTGCAGCCTCGTCACACAATCATATTTCCTTGTGTATTTTTCATGTATTCTGAAGTACTCAGAGTGTTTATTAACAGAAGGAATAAAGGACCCTGTAAGACTGTGATTATTTGTCATATGAGTACCCCACTGGCTGCAATCTGACCATGTTTCTTTTGTCTCCTTGTCCTATAGTCCTATATAATGCCCAGCCCCCCTTCCCCATTACTCCACTATTTGTTGCTTCCAACAAATTTCCTTTTTTATTCTTTATTTCCCCAGAAAGCACTAGACTATTTATACCTAGCTGAACAAAGACCAACTGAGGATGAGCTTCACAAAGGACAAATTGTACTGACTGATTACAAATATATGTGAAAGACTAGTGCAATTGTGAAATGTTAAATGTTATATGCCGTACATAAACTTTCTATATTGAATGTACATTAATAAAAAATAAATCAGTTGCACTTGTACATAACATTTTAAAAATAAAAGGGAATCCACAGTTGTGTTTGTTCCTGGTTATTTCTATTAATAATAATGTAATGTGCATCTTTGAAAGGTGTATGGCAAAATAGATTTTTAAAAATTGTTTAATTAATTAAACAATAAAGATGCTACTGTAGATATTGCATGAAATTGTAATATCTTGATCCAGCATGTAAACAATGTGAGTCTTCCATTTTGCTTGTAACCACGCCCCCTGCACGCAGGACAGTATATTGATATAACGTGCTCTTTCGAGGTGACAAGTTTATATTTTAGACAAGATATTTTATTTTGTGTACGTCTTACAAAGTGTATACTTTAACAGACATTTAGAATTAAGATAAAGTTGGCCAAATTAAGGTAAAGTTCCCCAATATTTGACAAATCTTGCCAACAACTGACAATTCATGTGTATAAAGGACAGGCTCAACTATCACGACAACAGTATCATGGATTTAATTTAAATACTAGCAGATCCAAAACCTATAGTGAACATTATAACATTATTCGTTTGCTGCCGGTATGGTCTTATGCAAATGTAAACCATTAGATCCTGTGACGTCCAGAACTGAGCCGAACCGATGTTATAACTCCCGTGTCCATAAGAGGGGGCCAAATCATATACAGGTGTCACCAATCAACCCTCTGAAATTGGTGGCGGTTTCTGACGCATACATCCTCGATGTGACATACCATATAAAGTTTAAAAATCAATCACTACATTTTAAATTACCATTTTAACAGGAATATACAGCCTCATGACAGTTTGACTTGAGAGTTATTTGTGAAACCTACATCTTTAATTGTGTGTCAAAATGCGTCTTCCGGTGCTGTGAGCCTAGAGACATCTGCACGTTATCACTTGTACAAACATACGCATTAGTATGGTAACAATTTAAAATGTCAGTTAAAATATTAAGCATAGCATTTTACTGACATCTGTCTATTACTGTACTTCATTATCAAGTGATTGCCCAGCTACCAGGGAATGTTCTCTAAAAGTTCTCTCAAAGTTATCAAAAATCATTCTTGCGGTAACGTTATTAAAATGTATTAAGTTAGTGTAATGTATTGAAACGTTACAAAATTAAAAATAACATTCTTATAACCAATAAATGACGTCGCCACCGTTGGCTGCAGCTCATCTGCCCTTGTACTGCCCGTCAGGAGGCTGCTGAAATCAGTTTTAATTCTGCACATTTTACTAAATCTATTCATAACCCTTAATTGATTATATAACATGCACTTGTTTCTCCTACCTGTTTCTCTTTGTCTGTGTGTCTGTCTGTCTGTGTGTTTGTCTATATGTCTGTCTTTGTGTTCTGTGTACATTTATCATACATGTAAAGCTGCTTTGTAACAATGTCCTTTTGTGAAAAGCGCTATACAAATAAAGTTGAATTGAAT